>AWVW02032178.1:0-19036 GCA_000500225.2 Phytophthora pinifolia
CTCCCAGTCCTTCTTGAGCGTGTTAACGCAGATTTCGCCCGCCGGCTGCGACACGTTCGGGTGGAAGATCTTCGTCAGGAACACGCCGCGCGGCGGCTGCTGCGGGAAGCTCTCGGTGAGCGTGAGCTTGACTGTGAAGTAGCCTCCTTCGTAGGGCGTGTCCTCCGGGCCACGAATCTCGGCGTGGATTTCACTGAGCTGCTCCTCGTCCTGCGGGAGGTACCGGATGCCGTCCAGAGGTTGCAGCACGAGCTTCCGGAGCTCGCGGGCCACGCGTTGGGCCACTTGGGGCGGCAGGTTTTCCCTCGTGAGCTGGAAACAAATTTTGTTAGAGTTTTGTGTCAGTAGACCAGGCAGTTCGTGTCGGAATTCCAGTATTTCTTCATTTTGTGAGACTTCTGGCGAGAATCTGAGAGTGCGAAAGGTATCTGAAGGAAGCGAAGATTATGGCGGGGATGGTGCAAGTGTATTTACCATTGCGAAGGCTCGGGAGGCGGCGAGGTGCACGAGTGAACAAGACGCAGTGGCGACTTTCGCGGGGTTTTCAAAAGTGCAGGAATGAAAAAAACGGCGAATTCGTGTGGTGGACATGATCTTTTCATGAACATTTATTTATGGGGCGCACATCTTTATTTTGAATGAAACGACGCGAAGAGTGAATGTGCAACGCAGTATGATGCAGGAACCTGGCGTAGACGGCATGAATGAGGCTGCCGAACAGCAATGGCGCAACGTTCCATCGTCGGAGCAGGGCGCGTCAGTTATCTCCAAGTTGCGACGCCAGCCGGAGGATGAGCGGGGTGGGGATGTGGTGCCCAAGTCGTCGGGAAGAGGCAGCTCGTCCACGCCGAGGAATCTGGTTGCGCCAGACTTGACCGATGTTGCTGCCGCACCATTGCCTACTGCGCCGCATCAGGAGAGAACGCGTGCGTCAGGCTCTGCGAGGAAGTATCTGCAGACGGACGTAGCTGTCGATCCACCAGTGGGGCCCACGCCAAAGACGAAAACGCCTGGCTTGAAGGCGCCGCGATCCTTGCGTGGCAAACTGCACTACTATTGCGGCGATGGCAAAGCAGCAGCTGCTGCAGCACGCAGTGCGAGCCGCGCGATGGGGAGTCTTTCGCTACAACAGGCGATCGCGTTCGTGATGCTGTTGGCGGGCATGCTGTCCGAATCGGGGACGCCTGCGCCACGGTACAACGTCCCTATCGCCATCGGTCTAATTCTGCTGCCTGCCGCCACGGAAGACGACGCAGTCGCGAGCTTGCAACGGGAACATCACCGTTTGTACGTCTCTGGACTCGCACTGTCCACTGCGATCGACTTTGTGTGGTTGATGCGCCCCCAGGAAGGAGCTTTCAACGCCTACTTTGTGGAAAGCACCAAGAGCTTCACCGATGTGGGCATCGCCCTCTGCGCTCTCGCCAAGATCAGCCTCATCTTCTGCAGCTACTTGGAGCTCGTTGATACAGAGCCACCTCTGGACGAGGGCAGCGAAGAGGCTCGAAAGGCCCCGCCAATCCCCCCGCCCAGCTTCCGTCTATGGGACAAGATCAAGTTCTTCTTCCCGAGACGCACGTTGCCAAAGCGTGCTGACTTGAGTCTTGAAGTGCTGCATCGCGTGCTGGTGCTTGCATGGATCCACCTCGTCTGTGGTGGCTTGCTACTAGCGCTCGGTCTCATCTCAACAGCTTGGTATTCGGGCCGCACACCGTTTCGCGTCAACGTACTGGGCGTTCCGCTCGACATCATGTTGCTGCTCAAGTCAGCGACGACGCTGCTGACGTACCTCACCGTCGCACACCGGATCAACTACGACGCTTGTCTTGAGCTCTACGGTTTGCGTGCGCGTAGCCCCAACAGCAGAGTCCGAGAAGTAGACGGCGTGCACATCCGTCTCCCACAGGAACCAGTTCTCGCTTACAACCGTGCGTGGCTGCGTCGGGTCCAGCGTGCGAAGGCGCTTGACGGTATTGCGGGGGGCTACCTGCTTCTCGTCTTCTACGCGGCGTTGCGCAGCGATCAGGTCGTGGGTGGACAAGGTGTGCCGGCGATGCTAGCCTGCATCGCGATCGTGCAGCTTGTGCTGGATGCGTGGACTCCATTGCTGATCCTTGTCGCCGGGCGCTGCGCGTCGGCTTTGTATGGGCTTCACCATCGAGGAATACCCGGTTCCGACCCTCTCTTCCCCCCGCAGCTTCGTTGGGAGAATAGCGAGGATGAAGAAGACAGCGATGATGGCATGGATGAAAGTGAGCAAGACAGCAACACTGACCGCGATGAATCGGATGGAGATCTCTCTTACCACTCGTCTTCGTCCAGCGGAGACACAGACGCGACTCCAGCTGAGCGTCGAGAACGCAGGCTGCGCTATCGACAAAAACGGATGGAGAGTCTTCGAGCAAGTCCACGCGAGCCCCAACTACCGATCGTTGATGTTGACGCCGTTGAAGGCAACCAAACTGCGCGCAGTGCCAGTGACATCGCCACCGCTCGGGATGTCGTTGAAAGCGCCAACAGCTCTGGCAAAGGAGCGTGGGTGCGCCACTGGCACGAGGCATCACAAAGAGCGTACCTCGTACACTCGCTGACTGGCGAGGCCGTGTGGGAAATCCCAACAGCACCAACAACACTGCCTGCTTCGGCTAGGGAATCTGTTCGACTCAACGACTTCGCCAGTGCAAGACTCACCTCGGAAGCTTTCGATGAGCAGTGGACCCAACTGGCCGACGGCGGCGGCTTCAGCTGTCGCGTCTCCAAGATCCCAGACGCGGCCCTACTCGCTCAACACCTGCAGGACCACGACTTCCTCGTCGTCTCGGATGCCTTGCGCCCCAATGGAGCTTACCAGCAACGCACTGTTTTGTTTTACGCCGAGGACATCGAGGGCGACGACGACTCTGGCATTATGTTCATGGGCGAGTTCGTCTTCGACAGCCTCAGTCTCAAGCTGCGCGCGCGGTTCCGCTGCGCCGAGCCGGAGCAGATCGTGCCGTTCGTGAAAAGGCTGCAGCTCAAGGAGATCGTGGGCGCTTACGCTCCCTGCGACTGAAAAGGGGTCTAGTATTTGAGAGGCTTCCTTGTTGGTTTGGTCACTTGTTGTCTGCCTTTGCTGGCAGGTAGCCATGCACATTACGCGAAATTCCGATCATGCTAGTCACACGAGGTCGACGATAGTGCTTCTTTACATGATGCTGCAGCTCCTCTCGTCGCCCTTCTCGACCAGGCGTTCGATGTCCTCGTCCGTGATTTCTCCTTGTTTCATGTTCTTCGGGAATAGGTCCTTCACGAGCACCTCGTCCATGTCGGACCGCAGATAAAAGAGCAGGTACGCCGACGGACTCACGACCTGCTGCTCCTCCACCACACGCACGCGCTCGTCATCGTAGTAGTACCATTGGTCGTCCACGAAGTTCTTGGCGTACGCTGTGTAGTGGCCTCCACCCAGCGCACCTTGGTGATTCACAACACCGTAGAGGTTATACTTGGTCTCCAGACACCGAGACTGGTCCAAGTTCGAATTCGTATATCCACGACGCACGCGGTTGCGTGTTGCTGCAGCTTTCGCAGCAGCTGCGCGCTGGCTGTCCGTGGTGCTGGTTGACGTGGCTTCCGTGTCGGTCGTGGCATTGCTATCTGCCTTCGTATCTGGCGACGAAGCCTCGGCCTCGCCCTCTGTCGATGCGCCTCCAGCTGCTTCCGTTGGCATCTCACTGTCCTCGGGTTTCTCCCCTGGCGTGTCTTCTTCCGACTCTTCGTCAACGGGGTGCTCGTCGAGCTTCTCCGCGTCTGATCCAACTACGTCCGTCGCACTGTCGACAGCAGATGCTTGAGAAGCAGGCGCGCTGGATCCATTGCTGACGGCACCGCGAGATCGGAGCTTGATGAGCTTTCGCGTTGGAGCCGGGACGCCACTTGATGTGCTCTTCGGTCTCTTCAACGGATATTTATCCGGAATCTCGATGTGCGGGGCGACGCAGCACGAAAGATCGAGATCGTGGATTGGGAATTCCACCAGCGACGCCAACTTCCGGCGGTACGTTTGTGTGTACTGGAAGCGCTTCAGATGCACCACCATAACGGGTGGGAGACGCCAGATCTCGAGCTTCTTCGTCATCTCCTGGTGTTGTCGACAGCTCGAGCAGAAGCCTTCGCTAATCTTCTCCTCACTCGTGAATGCATCCAAGCAATGCTTCAGCGGTACGGGGCCCTTGTCAATGGCTTCGTTGCGGGCAACGCTGTCGTGGCTTTCCACGTGTTTCATCTTGTCCATCGTCTCGCGGTCTTGGAAGACGCTCAGATCCCAGTCAATCGCAATCGCTTCTTCCTCGAGAATGTCCAGCGGCTCCGACGTGCAAGGGATCGTGAAGCCGAAGCTGCGTGTCAGCCACGACGAACGCGAATCTGTCAGTCCCTTGTTCTCGACTCGGCGCAGCAAGAAGCCACACTTTGACTTAAATCGCGATGAGGCTTCGTTGAGGCCTGCAAACACGCTATCAATGTGATTAGCCACGAGGCAATCGGCATTGCGCGCGTCATCTTCCGCCCACTCAGAAGGAGGGATAGCGTCAGCGCCGACATACTGCTTCACGCGTTCCCACACCAGTTGGTACAATTGAAGCCCACTTGTAAGTTCCGGACACAAGCGCACAAGGTTGGGCGAACCGAACGGGACGGGTCTGAACGGGTTCTTGAAGTACACCGCCGAGTAGCTCAGCTTGCGAGAAAGCAGCGGGATGTACAGCAGTCGAGCTTGGCGCGGTCGTAACCGATTTAGCGGGACCTTTATCTCATCCTCGGAGCGGCGGAGGCGTACAAGCACAACGGGTTGGTCTTCGTAGTCGGCGTGTGCTGTGGGCGGCTCCATGACCACCGCTGGGATATACTCGTGGGTTTGCGTCCGCATACGCACATCGACCAGCACACCCCTGGTCAGTTTCTCGTAAAAACACGAATAATCGGCTTCCTCCGGACGTAAGCCGTTAACTCCAACAGCCTGCACGTATGATGGGCGACGGTGACGCGTGGCTTGAATCGTTTCCGAATCAAGCGGCTCAAGCTGGAAGGCAATAAGTCGGTCAATACTGCGGATCTGCCCCACACGGCGGTTGTCTGCCTTGAAGCTCAAGATCATAGAGCCGCTGAACTCGCACAGCTTGATGTCACTCTCGGAAACGTCGGGCAGATCGAACTCGTCGTGGCACATCTTCATCAGCTCGTGCTTCAAATCGAAAATCGACGCGGAAATGCTTAGCCGCACAGAAACCTTCATCGGAGTCACGCCGTTAGCCAGCATCAGCTGCACCGTGACCGTATTGTGCGTCGGCTCGGGCAGCGGGACTTGGAGAAAGGTGAAAGGCTCGAACCGCGCCGACTTAAACCCGCACACACTGCACGTCAACAGCGACTTATACTGGCCCGTGAACAGCGCCACAACGATGGATACCTCACGCCGGAGGTGATTGCGCCACCATTCATCCGCAAGGTCGGCATCGTAGCGGCCGTCGCTGTCGGGCTGTTCGATGTAAGGTTTGTCATGAATCCGGTTCAAGTCCTCGCTCAGTCCACTTAGCAGAAACGCGAGCAGCTCCTGCGCGTCCTGCTGGTCATTGCCGCGGAAGACCTCGTTGAATTTACCGATGGATTTCTTAAAGTTCCTCGGCGAAATGGACTTTTGCTTGACACACCACATATCTTCCGCGAGCTTCCCGTACACCTCTGCCAGCTTGCCTTGAAGTCCCAGCGTACTCGTACGGTTGACGTCCTCCAAGTACATCCCTGAAAGGAAGTACTCGGCCAGCAACTTCGTGTTGGTGAGGCACTGCAACGCCGAGTTCATGTAGCACGTGTTGCCCAGATTGGCAAGACCAACAGAGCCGCCCGATCGCATCCTGCGCGGTAAAGCGAGCTCCTGCTTCCGAGAAATATCCTCTTCCGACGGAACTGAAGACAGCGCGTCTTCAGCATCGTCGTCACCCTCCTCTGCGTCATCATCCGTGTACTTCTCCTTTTCCTTTGACTTTTTCTTCGACAGCTTTTTCTTCGTATCTGATTCCCAAATGTCCAGCATGGGCTCGCCATCAGCAGCAACTACGACTTGCCGCTGGATCTCTGGACCTCCACCATACCATAGCTTCAGCGCCATCCACAGCTGCTCGCAGATGATGACATAATGGCGGCCCAGCTTGATATCATCCGAGGTCTTCAGGATCCGGTCGCGTCGATCGCTCGTTAGTAGTGGGTAGTTGTTAATGCACTTTGGACGGACGATCTCTCCCTTGAGATTCCTCATGTAGTTATCCTTGTGTGCGCTGCTGGCGCTATTGTTGACCTGCACCTTGGACGTACTCGGGGTAGATGTAGCGGCCGAGGTGGGATGCGGAACAGGCGGCGAGAGCATCAGAGACTCTTTTACGTGTATCTTGATATATCTGCACCAGTGAATATACCACTTGCGCTCAAGAAAATACCACCGGTCATCTTCCACCAAGGTGGCAGGGTCGTACGGGGTGTAGCACCCCGTCGCGATCAACAGCTCTTCCTCCTTGGTCGCGGGGACTAAACCCAGGTCGATGAATGCCACCTCTCGCATGATCCGCAGGGTTGCCATCTCGTACTTCTGCTTTAGTGCCCACGCCGTAAACTCTTCAAGGGTTAGCGTCAACGCCTCCGTCTGCTTGGAACAAGATGAACTCGCGTCCCAAACACTTCTCCTGTGTCCGAAGCCCTTCATGATGCCATCCACGAAAATGCCCAGCTCGGATCCCGATACCGAAGGTGTCCGGGGACCCATGCTTTCAATCAGAGACGAAGACGACGAGCTCTTCGTGGCGTTCAGCGCTGGGTGTTTCTTTTCAATAAGAGACGTGATCTGGCTTTCGAGCTCGGGGTTCTGCGTAATGTCCAATCGAAGCATCCCGTAGATGTCCTCACGCGTCATATACGACCCGTCTTCGACGCTCGCGAAAAGCTTAAACGCGAATCCAGCTTTTTCCTTCGACGTTCCTCGGCAGGCGATCGACAGCGAGCTCACAAAGCTGAACACGTCAATATCGGATCCGTTGGCGCGAGATCCAAAGCTGCAAAACACGCGACCAAAGCGCTCATCGGACATTTCCAAGGGGAAATCACTGGTTAGCCCGTCCATGTCCACAGCGTCACCGCCCCCAGACGCGCGGTAGTTGTTAAAAGCATCCTGCAGGATCGCCACCTCCTTGGCATTGAAGTGCGTTTCGTTTGCCAGGATCTTCTGCTGCACTGCCGGGTTAAACTCTTCCTGGGACTCCAGCAGCTGTGGGTCCGCCGTCTCGCACAAAATATCAGCGAAAGGTGCCATCCAGTCCACCAGGGTATGATACGCCTTCAGCTCCGGCACGACCTTGATGAACTCGACGCAGCTCATCCGCACTCGACCTTGGTCGAAGCCTTCACTCAGCAGGCGTCGGTACTCGGGTCTATCCAGCACGTGGCGTCCGTGAAGTGACACCAAAAAGTTGCTCAGCCCCGTGCTCTGCACTTTCCCGGCATGGTCCAGATCGCACATATTGAAGATAAACTGCAGCTGGTCCTCCATGGTGCCGCAGCGCAAGATTGCCACCGCGCGCAGGAACTCGTCCATGTTAATGTCAGACCCTTGCCGGTCCGACACCGCCTTCATGAAGCGCATAGCGAAGCTTGACGGCATGTCTGGAAAAACGCCCAGGATATCCCGTCGGAAGGAAGCGCGGCTGATACTGATCTGAGACCCCGCCGTGTGCATGATGACACTATGGCGGTTTCCATGCTCATCCGTAGTACTGCCCTTCGACGTCTCGCCTCCAACAGCCTTTGTCGTCGTTGCTGTTACATCCTTGACTGGAGATGTGGGCGGCCGTCCGCTGGGGGTTCCCGCTGGAGCTGCTGGCGTCGTGCTGCTCGACGAGCTGCGGGAGGTCTCCGCCTCGGTCTTATGCCCGGTGCTGGCGTTCCCGTGGTACAAATATTTCGACGAGCACAGCCGCTTGAAGGCGGCGGAGAAGTTCTCGAGCAGCTCGGGCGGCAGCATGTTCTTCATGCGCTCCGACTCGAGCTCCTTCTTGTGGCGCTGCAGCTTGCGCTCGTACGACTCCATATGCGCGTAGACCTCAAGAAAGTTGAACAGAGGCACGCGTATCAGTGGCTTGATATCCAGGACCTCGTTGATGTACTTCTCCAGCTCGCTACGGCGTTGCTCCACGACGCTTTGATGGCGATTGCGGAACACGTGGCGCTTGGGGAAGTAGAGCTGCTTGACGGGCGAGCTGGTCCTCTTGAGCCGATCATGCAGCTCCCGGAAGTCCGAGTAGCGCTTGCGGATGAGCCACTGCAGGCCTCCCTGCAGCCGCACTTCCACTGCGAAGACCGTATGCGTCGTCTTGTCGATGTCAGCTTCAGCGATGCCGTCCGTGGGCAGCGTGACGCTCTCGATCTCGAAGGACGGGGCCGATCCGGACGTCGCGCTCGAAAACGCCGTCTCGTCCGCCCGTTTGTCCCTGGAGTGCAGGCCGATGAGCTCGCTAGATGTGTGGGAGCGCTCCAGCGTCGGCGCCGAGCGCGCGCTGTCGTCCCTGGGCGGCAGCTGCGGCACCGTGTCCTTGTCCTCCGCACCGTTGGCGCTGGTTTGACGCGTCGTCGTCACGCCGGCGACGGAGGACGTGGTGGACGACGGGGAGGTCGACATGTCAAGGGGTGACGCGCCGGGGATCGAGGATCGGGGCAGACTGAGCTCCGAGGCCGAGGAGAGCGTCACGACTTCTTCTTCCTCTGCGATGGAGGCCACGCGTGTGCTGTTGGTTTCGCTCTCGGCGTCGACGGGCGCGTCGCCGTCGCCGTCGCGTCGCTGCACCATGTCGTAGGCCGGCAGGCTCGCGGTCTTGCGCAGCGTGGGCGTGGCCGGAGGCTCCGAGTTCTCCATGACGACTGGAGTTCAAGTGTTGAAGTGCAGGTGGGTGCGCCCTCGAGTAAGGAATGCAAGAGTGATGGTCGGCTTCCGCGCTGCGGCGGCCCTGGCAGAACGGTCTCTTTCAGACGCTGACGGTTTTCTCCCTCTTTCGGGTGCCAAAACAAGGTGCAGAGTTGTCGGCAAAAGCAGGTACATGCAATTTACAAAAAGAGGTATCGGTCTGGATTTATTTGACATAAATGCTCTATATTACCACGTAGTATTTGCAGTATATATTGGAGGACGATTGGCACTATTGAGGCCTCCATATTTGCGCCCGCAACGGGGCATTAGCTGAAGGAGGTCAATGCTGTCAATGCTGTCAAGGGACCGCGCCAAGGCGACAGGAGTTGGAACTTCACTACAGCATAGTTCAACTATGCCGTAGTGAAGTTTTCATCCGACTTTCCTGTCGTCGCGTCGCAGTTGCCCCAAGCGGAACTCGGACAGATGGGGGGCAACACATGTTCTTCCGTAGTTCCTTCGTCACTCGACATTGAAGTAATCTGCCAAGGAATTCGTCAATTTACAGGTCGTCGTCGCTGTCGGTATCGAAGCTCGAGAGCTCCAGCAGCCGCTTGGCGCGTTGCAGCAGCTTGGCGCGGTCGTCCTCGATGGTCTCGTCCTCCTCCTCGTCACTGCCGTGCCGCTGGGGGTCGAACAACTTGTCGCCGCTCTCGTCCTCCTTCTCCTCGTCACTGAAGTCATCGAAGCGGATGCCCAGCTTCTTCTCGAGCTCGGCAATTGGCCGCTGCAGTGCATCCAGCGCGGACGAGCTCGCATACCCCTCGCTGTCGCTGTCAGAGCCCTCATGAGAAGGCATAGCATTTTGCTCAACTGAATGTGCGACGTGAAGCTCAGTATTCGCACGTAAAGCGGAAGAAGGCGGCGAGGCTTCTCGTGTGACTTGTGGGCTCGGCAGGTTTTCGTCCCTGACCTGCAGGTCGTATCGCGTAGCCTGCTTTGTAGGTGCGCTAGCGCTCTGCGCCGGCGAGTAGTCTCGGTCACCGCGCGGCGTCAAAAATCCCGCATCGAACTCCTGAGAGAAATCGCGGACAGCTTGTGGTAAACCTTCGCGAGAAGGCGACTGAGGTGGTGACAACACGCGAGCGGCACGCGGGGTAAGCGAGGTTTCGTCCTGCGGCTGCGAGAACTCGACTGCAGCTGGCGGTGTAGAAGTTCGTTCATCGTGTTCCTGGGCTCGGGCTTCAATATCTAGATGAGAAAACTTGTCCACTTCGTGCGGCGAGAGTTGACCATCGTGAGGCCTGCTCGATCTCGCAGCGTACGGAGCTTCTCGCACTCTGAAGTCTCGCAAGTGATCCCTGGTTTCATCACTGAGAGCTGAGCTAGCCTCACTGGCAGCAACCTCATCGCTTACGTGTCCCTCCACACCTTGACCGCCCCGACTGCTGTGGCTACTGCTCACACTGCTGCTGATGTTGCCCAGTGCCTTTTCAAGCAAGCTCATTTCCGCCATCGTTCTCCGCATCGAAGCACTCGCATAGCTCATGCTGCTTTCGCTGCTAGGCGGTCCCTGCACTGGCCTGCGCGCTGCAAACTCGTTGGTAGGGTAGTCAGGAGTACGCAGAGGAGATTCGTTCGCTTCGCCATTGTCGTCAGGTACGTCTTCACTGGTGGGGATATCCCATCGCCTGGGGGTTTCCTCCTCAGAAGATTCGGAGCGGGCGTCAAAAGCGCGCCGGCTTGGCGCTGCTTCACGGGAGTCACGAGTGGGAAGCCCTCTCGAGCGACGTGCGAAAGTGCTTTGTTCAGCTTCGGTTTCCTCTTCGGCTCTAGATCTTCTATCGTGCTTCCCGACGGTAACATGGTCCTGCGTGTGCACGTCCACCGCACGATCCAGCTCCGCTTGGTCTTGCTGCTCCTTTCGGCGAGCGCGTCGGGTGGTTTCCAGCTCCAGCAACTTTTTCTCTTGTAAAAGCTGCTGGTCTAAGAGCTGATTCTCCAACTCCTGGCGAACGCGTTTCTCTTGAGTCATTAGCGCCTGCTCCTCGCGTCGGCGTAGCTGGGTCTTCGCCTTACGCACCTGCTCTTCATCTTCTCGCTTCCAGCTCTCAAACTTCAGCATGTCTTGCAGCTCTTGTTGCATTACTCGAGTCTCGAACTCAGTCCGAAGGCGAGAAAGCCTCTCCTCCATTTCACGCTGCTTGAGAATGCCATGTACCCGATCGTGCGTCTCAAACTCGACTCGCTGCAAGTCTTCTTCCTGTTTACGGGACGAGATTTCAAATTCCATCCGCTCTTTCTGCATTGCGAGTGTGCCTTCCAGCCTCTGGTATTCCGTTTGAAGCATTTTGGATGCCTCCTCCAGCGTTTCGTGGGCCGACGTCTCCATGTTGCTGAGATGTTGAAGCCTTCTCTTTCGCGTCTCGTAGTCGAGAGTTTTCAAGTGCAGTATCCTCTCCTTCTCTGCAGCAATCGCTTCTTTCCGTCTTCGCTCTTCAGCCTCGAGTACCATTTTCCTTTCCTTCATCCATTTCTCGTGTTTTGCTTTGAGACTCGCTGATTCTTCTTCAATCTGATCAAGAAGGGTTTGCTTGTGGGCCAGCTCTGCCTCTTCTAACGCGATCCGATTGCGTTCCTAAGATCAGAACCCCATCGTTATTAGTAGAAAATTCATAGCACGAGCATCTACCAGAAACAAGCAACTTACGCTGATCTGGAAGTCCACTACAAATCGGGGATAGTGTGCGAAAGCGGGGTACTGCCCCCACGACAGTGGCCAGTACGGTCCGTGGCCGTGTGTGTTTTCTTTTTCAGCTGCAGGGTCTTGAATCGCCGTAAACTCGCTCAGATCCAACTTCTCGCGCATGTTCATCATTAACTGTACAAACTTTTGAATGTCGATCGCATTCTGCTGGTGGAAAAACTGTTCGATGGAAAAGCGGTCGCAGGCAGCGAGAAGAGCCGTCCGGAAGTAGGACAGATACGCCAACACAGCCACGAAGAGTAGCTGCGGTGTGTCCGAGAATGTAATCAGGTGGTCCCACAGACACATCCACTCTTCTTCACTCAGCACTTCCGTGAAAAGAGTTTGAAGTAGACTCCACGCAAATGCCTCGGACGTCACTTGGTACCGGGTAAAATGATCATAAAGCTGGTCGTCTCGCCGAGCTAGCTCCTTCTCGATCGCACTCATCGCGAATACGGGTGGGTACGGCAGACTTATCAGGAAGTCTCCACACCAGTGAAGCAGGACACTAACACTTGCTTCGAAAGCTGCCAAGTCGTTCTCTCGGAAAATCTTGACGAACGGATACACGACTGCGGGGAGGTAGCTGACTTCACCAAACGCTGGACACCAATACACAATCGCCGAAAGAACACGGTGTAGACGCCGAAAGATGCGGCTGTCTTGTAATGGGTACTGGTCCTTCAAGCGAACAAACACCGGATGCTTGCCTTTCGACACCAAAGACCGGAAAGATTCTTCGTTCTTTGGCAGGCGAAGAAGGAATCGCCAAACAAGGACACGGTACTTCTTAGGGTACCTACCATTGCATATCAAGCTACCGACAAGGCGCTTGCGGTTCACTTCGATTTCTTGAGTGGTCAGTTGGGCATGGGGGCGAGCCAAGGGGCTTATACGGCGAGTCCGAACTTTCTCCCGCAACGTTGGGGATTCACTGTCGAGCGCCTTCTTGGTTGGCACACTGAACGGCCCAGGCAAAGCGTGGACACGTGCTGGAGTAGCACTCGCTGGTCCCATGCGAGAAACTTCTGTTTGAACTGCCGTTGCGGAGGCCCGTTGGGTATCCTTCGGAGCACGTCGTGGAATATTTGCACCAAACAAGCTGTCAATAAGCTTTGAAGGGACTGGACGGCTTTGTTCCGCATCTGTCTCCACTTCCGTGGCTGGATCGACTTCGTCAGAGAAAGCCAACCCTGAGCGCGTTCGTAAGCGAGCCTGGTCTCCAAGCTCGACCAAGCCCTCTTTTCTTCTTCGCTCCTGCACGCGCGCAGCCGTTCTTCGTGCAATTTCCATATCGTACAATAGTAATAACCCATCACTACAAGCAAACACAGAACGGTCAACGTTAGCACGCTCTTGCAAACAAACGAATCAAATCGGAAGGTTGCTTTACCCCGTAGTAGCTGCAAGATAGCGGGCATGGCACTCGATATCAAACGCGGAAATGTTCCGCCCGTGATTCGCAATTTCCAGTTTGATCTGGGGGTTCTTCACCGCAACGTCGAGGAAAAAAATGCTGCCGTCGTCGCCCAAAATGCTGATCGTCGTGTTGTGTCCGGGGAGGAACGAATGCTTCAAAAAAAAAAGAAAAACCAGCGTCAGACACCTTACGAAGATGTCACATCAAGCCTTGCTCGACCACTTACGCTGATGACTTGCTTGATCGGCGGCGGCAGCTCAATAATCCGGATGATCGTCTGCGACTCGAAGTCCCACACATAGATGAACGGTGCGCGGCCACTGCACACATGGAGCACCGCAGCAGTCAGTATCAACCGCTCACAAACTCCAATCTACCTCTTCCAGCACGCACCTAGCCACAAGAACTTGGTGGTCGTCCGACACGGCGAACTGCTGCAGTCCAGGCGACGGCTCCTTGTCCGGCAGTGAGAACCTGTAGCGCAGCGCGAGCGTCTCGAGCTCCCACATCATGATGGTGTCGTCCTGGAAGCAGACAGCCACGAGGTCTCCCTGCGCCACGAAGGCGGCGTCCTCAACTCCGGGGCCGGCGTTCAGCACGCGGTAGCGGGACCAGTCCTTGGTGTCCCACAAAATGACGGCGTCCTGAGAGGCCGTGAGCGCCAGGCGGCCTGATCGCTGGAAGGACGCGCACTTGGCCGGGAAGCGGTGGCCTCGCAGCGTGCTCACGAGCGTCTGTGCCTGCACGTCAAGGCAGCGCACAGTCTCGTCCTCGCAGGTCACGAGCAGCTCCGTCCTGCGCGCGGGGCTGAAGACGCAGCGCAAAGTGGGCACACCGAGGTGTGTCACCAGTGCGTAGCGGTTGGCCGTCACGAACAGCACGAAGACGCGGCCGCGCTCGTCGCAAGCCGCCAGCAACTCGCCCGACGCGTTGAAGCTTGCACAGCGGAAAGCAGCCGGACGCGCGTCGTGCGAACTGCGCGGTAGGTTCTGCACGCGCGACAGCAGACCCGAGTTGCTCAGCAGCGGCCGCCGCGGCCAGATGACGCCGTCCTGCGTCGCGCGCAACGCCAGCGTCTGCACCATCGCGACCTTCGAGCTTCCCGCCTTTTGAGTGCGGAATCCGAGTTCAAAAAAGCTGATAGATCAAATTGAAAGAACGGACAGTACTTTGTAGTGCAATGATTGCACCCTGCCACGTCCCCTCGGCGGCACAATTGCGGCGATGGAAGAGCTAGCCGTGTCCCCGCGCAAGCGGCTGCCGCACCTAAACCTGGACGGCAGTCTGCAGGGCGGTGCGCACGAGGTTGCGCTGTCTGTGGCGCCGTCCTCGCCGTCCACGGCGTCCACGAGCTCCACGGCCGACTCGGAGCTGTCCGTCAAGACCAAGAACCTGCACGATCGCGCGACATCCCGCCTCGTGGCCAAGGGCGGAGAGGCGAACGATGAACGTGCTAGCGATGCCAGCGACGAGAGCGACGGGGCTGGCCTCTCGCGGCTGCAGAAGCTGCACCACTGGCTGCGCCGACTGCGGCAGACGTTCGGCACTTCGTTCTTGCTGCTCGTGAGCACCGTGTACGCCGTGCAGGGCTTCTCGAGCTTCAGCGCGCTGGCCGTCAACTACTTCTTCAAGGACAACCTGAAGCTGCAGCCGGCCGAGGCGCAGTCGCTGCTCACGGTCATGATGGTGCCTTGGGGCGTCAAGCCGTTATACGGCATCATCTCGGACAGCCTGCCGCTCTTCGGCTATCACCGCAAGTCGTACATGATGATCTGCGGTACCTTGGGCACGATCACGATGCTCACGTTGTCGGTGCCGGACCTGATCACGACGCCGCTTGGCGCAGTGCTCGTACTCATGCTGAACAACCTCTCCACGGCCTTCATTGACGTCGTGATCGACGCTCGCGTCGTGGAGATGTCGAGGCTGGACCCCAAGTACGGCGCCAATGACCTGCAGTCGGTCTCCTGGGTGTCCATGTCGGTGGGCGGCGTGCTCGGCTCCTTCCTGTCCGGTCCGGCGACGCACAACCTGGGCGTGCGCGGCGTGTTTTGCTTTGCAGCTATCGGTCCACTCTCGATTTTGATCTTCTCCATGTTCATGCGCGAGGTGAAGACGACGGTGAGCAAGCGCCACTTCAAGACCTCTGCGAAGAGACAGCTGCGTCAGCTCAAGGGCGCGATCGGCACGCCCGTGATCTGGATGTGCGCGCTCTGGGTGTTCCTGTCGGGCGCGATCAGCCCCGGGTACTCGCAGGTCTTCTTCTTCTTCTCGACCGATGTGCTGCAGTTCACGCCCGAGTTCTTGGGTACTGTGTCCGCCTTCGGGTTCATTTTCCTAATGGTTGGGACGTTCATGTACAACGCGTTCTTCAAGGACATGTCATTCCGTCGGATCTTCCTGATCGCTCAGCTGAGCTTGGCTATCGTGTCGCTGCTGGATGTCGTGTTGGTGACGCGTGCCAACCTGGACGTTGGCATCCCTGACAAGGCATTTGTGTTGGGCGACGCTGTGATCGCGGACGTCATCAGCCGCCTGAAAACCATGCCTGTACTGGTGCTCTGTGCCAAGCTGTGCCCCAAGGGTGTCGAGGGTACGCTGTTTGCGTTGCTCATGTCGATTTCCAACTTTTCTCAGAGCGTGAGCGAATTCTGGGGGGCCCTCGTGTGCACGTGGTTGGGCATCGCCAAGGACGAGTACAACCTGCTGTGGCTCGCCATTGTGCTGCGCAGTGTGCTCAAAGTGGTCCCCATTTTCTTCCTCTTCCTCATCCCGGCCACAGACCCGCAGGAAGTCGTGGACGAGCTCGATTTTAGCTCCCCGGCACACGATCCCAAGGATGTTAACCTCGAGGGAGAAGACGAAGACGAAGACTCGGGCACGATTCGTGAAGACCACACGGTGAATGACATCTCGCCAACGGAGGAGGCCGACCTGAAAGGCACAACTTCCACAGTCGCTTGTTGAATTCTGTTTTACTATTTCTACAATGTTGTTTAGAGCGGAAACGAAGAACGAGATCTGAAAACTACTCACCCGTACAATATGGAGGTAGATTCTCTATTACTCTTGTGTGTATCTCGACACGTCTGCGACGATTGTTTCTTTTGTTTCTTGGGGCGCTTACGCATCAATACTCTCTTCTGACAGCTCCGAGAACGAGACAACCATGGCCGTGATGTTGTCCATGCTGCGCTTGAGCAAGGCGGCTTCCACGAGCGCGTTCGCCGCGAATTGCAGCGACTCTTTTGTTACATCGTCGGTGCTCGTCGGCTCCTCCGACCAGTGATACTCGGCCACCTTGGCGCGCACGATCTTGGCAGCGTCGTCGTCACTCAAACGGTCCCAGAGCCCATCGCTGGCGAACACGAGATACTCCCCCGCCGCTTCCACATCCAGAACACGAACATCGGGAACCACCGACACAAGAGGAGCAGAGCACGAAGCCGGCAGGTTCGTCTTGAGCGGATGGTCACCTAGCGACCTGCTAATGGCCAGGCGGAGCGGGATCTGGTCGTGCGCCACACGCCAGCAGCCGGAGAAGATGACCTTGCCACCCGCCACTTCCACGCGCTCCTTCTCCTCTGTGAGGTCAGGTTTGTGGTCGACGGACAGACGCAGGGCAGAGGCAGTGTTCTCTTCTTCCTCCTCCTCGTCGCTGTCGTCTGAGTCGTCGTCTGCCTGTGCCAGCACACCGCGCGAGTCTCCAAGATTCGCAACAAAAAGCTTACCGCCCACCAAAAGCCCCAGCAGCACCGTTGAGCCGTCGCGCTTGTTCAAAATGACGGTACGCTGCAGGATCTCCGCGTCCACGGTGGCGAAGGCGTCCACCAGTAGCTCACGGATCTTCTCGACGTCGTCGTCGGTCAGCTCGGCGTGCAGCGCGCGGCGACTGATCTCGACCAGGTCCTCGTTCTCGCCCAGCAGATCTTTAAACCGACGACGCGCGTACTCGGAGGCGTATGCGCCGTTGTGTCCGTCGTACACCGCCAGCAGACTGGGAGACGACTCGGCGTCTTCTTCGTCCTCGAGCAGACGCTCCACCACGGAGTAGCGATCTTCCATGTACGGCCGCGCACCTTGTGCTAGCGACACGCCCACCTGCACGCGCATCTTGGCAGCCTCTCGTCTCCTACTTCTCGGGCTCCTGTCGTCAGCTCGTGGGCGACGCAGGGTGGTGAACTCGACACATCGCGGAGTCTTCGTCTCCTCTTCGTGGAACCTCTTGAGTGCGTGCTCAATCACGTCCACTTTGCGTCGCTTGCGTTCCCTGCTCTTGACCACGAAGCGCTTGACAGGCGGTGTGGGGGGCTGGTTCTGCATCTCTTCTGGCGCAGGCTGCGACGGCTGCGAGTCCTCCAGCTCATCGGGACTGGTCTCGGGACCTTCGCTGTCTAGAGTTCCTGCTGTTTGTCATCACAACAACCCACAGAGTTGAGCTCCCATTCATCTGGTCGCAATGCAACTAGCGCGAGCTGCTTACCAGAAGTGGTGGGCGACTGCGACTGGCGCTTGCGCTTGGCGGCCGTGGGCGACGTCTTGAGCGTCGGAGACGGCACGGTCGCCGCTGGCGTCTCGGTATCGTCTGCCGCGACTTGTTCGAGAGCGCGCAGGCCGGCGCTCTGCAGATGACGCGGTGTGTGAGGCGGCTTGAGGCTGTCGGGCGGCGTGGCCGAGCACATCTCGAGCCCCACCAGGCCGTTCACGGGCGAGACCACCAGGACGTCAGCAGGAGCCATGGAGAAGTGCGGATGGATGCAGAGGAATGAGGAAATGGACTGTGGCGACAATGCCGAGGTAGTGAAACGACTCGACGCGAAATAGTCGATGGCGGCTCGAATCAACGTCACTTGAATGGCCTCGCCCAGCAGTGCCAAATGGGAAGTGACCAGTTCCCGCGCTTTTTCCAACGAAACAGCGAATCGGTGGCAGCAGATCCATCCTGCTGCCACCGATCAGACCTAATCCGCAGAGGTATGCCGCTTTTTTTCAGCCAGTAATAATCGTGGACCCCCTTTTTAACCAATAACAAAAAGGTCGATTTTCCAACCAATAAGAATCACGAGAGGACAGACCCAGCTTAATATGCTATTGGGCGATGAAATTCCCCATCATGGTGTTTTGTTTTTCGGTCGAGCATAAGTACCGAAATGACAGCCAATGGAAACTGATCCCTGGCGTCTCACTTCAAGTAGTGAGTCACTTGGCGTCGCCGGACTCCAGCAAGAGAACCATGGCCGAGCAGCAGCACAAGAAGAAGGCGATCGCCACGGAGCAGGAGTGGAGAAGTCAAGGAGACCGTGACCGAGTACCTGTGGCGAAGGCCAAGTCCATGTTCCAGACCATGCAGATCATCGAGACGCACCCGTTTTACAAGACGCAGTCGGCCAAGAACGACGAGGCCATCTACCACGAGACGCTCGTGCATCTGTCCCTGCTGGCGCGCCCCAACCTCATGAGTTTGCCACGGCCCGTGAGGTTCTCAAGCACAAGCCGATCGAGAACGTCGTGGAAAGTGGACATCGACGAGCTTGTGTGCAACATGTGCCGCTAGGAAATGCCCGAGTAGACCGATGGCCGTCTCGAGGTGCACTACACGGACGCGCACGCCTTTACGTATTTCATCGTCATCCATCATGGGGACCCGGGCTGCGTGCTCTACACTGAGGAGTTTTACCAGTACGCCGTCACCAAGCTCAACAAGGGGCTAGTCACCCATTCGGGCCCTGGCGCCGTCTACTCGGCCATCTACAGCACTCCCAAGATCAGTTTTAACCCGGTCGTGCCCTGCTGCATCTGGGCCTTCAACATGGCCACCAACGTCGAGGACGGTGACGGAGCCGCCGCCGTCACGGCCATCCGTGACGCACCATCGCCACGGCCAATACCTCATCGAGACTCAGCAAGCCGACGAAGTTCCTCGACGGCGTGAGCCACATGGGCC
>KV730409.1:0-12873 GCA_000500225.2 Phytophthora pinifolia
CCCCCGCCGATGTCGGAGGGGGAGAGCGACTCTGACGACGAGAGAAACGAGCTGCCGCCCCTACCGCCGTCGCTTTCAGAGCCGAGGAGTGCGGAGCGAAGACCGTCCGGGAACATTGGAATGCCCTTCCCGCTTCCTCCCCCGCCTCTTTCTCCTACGGTAGGTTGATGCTGGGAATGTTTGTTGTTGTGGTTGAGGGAGTTTCGCTGACATGTTTGCTTGTGATACCGGTAGTCTTCTGTTGGTGGGCCGGCCTCGCTGTTCGGTGATGGACCACCAGCGTCACTCTTTGGCGATGGCCCCCCGGCTCCTCCCCCACCACCGTCATCTTCGACTGGACGCCCAGCCCCGCCTGTGAGCGAGCTAGAAAGCTCCAGCGATGACGATATCGAAGAGTTTGACGTCGACGACCCGCCCAAGGCTGCCACCGACTCTGGAGTGATGAAGCTCAAGGACGACCCGGCATTTGAAAAGTGGGTGGAAAATCGGTTTCTGTAGGGCAACGCTGGTCGGTGTGATCATGCTTACTTACGTACTTGTTGCTTCGGTTCGGCAGATACTTTAAGATGCGGAAGCTGGGCATGCCGGATGGCGTTATTCAGCACAAGCTCATGATGGACGGCGTGACTCTCGACATTCTAAAGTACGTGACCTCAACTGAATGCCCAGCAGAGGTCAACTTTTGTTAACGAATTACTACTGCTTTCTTTACAGCATGGATCCGGAAGGTCCGTCTCCAAATGCGACTGGTGCAGCTGCGTCAGCTCCGTCAGTGGAGGCGCCCCAGCCGCCACTCCCCCCAGGATTGCCACCACCGCCTCTAGCTCGACCAGCGGGAGGACTACCGCCTCCTCCGGTGAAGAGATACGACGATTCCGACTCTGATTTTGATTCTGATTGATGCTTCCTGCCAGAAATCCCACGTAAGTGATGCTACCTTTTGCATACCTCTTGCGGGACGACCACCATTTTTTTTAAATTTTTGGGGGGCATGTTTCCATTCAGCTTTCGCACTAACACCCGAAATACGTAGGTGCTCTGACGTCTCCGCAGGATGCGCGTGGTATTATTCACTGAACAATCTTTGTGTCCGTTTCAGCAACATGTCTGCGGATCCCTTATTATAGCTTCTCTCACAAGAGCTTGCCTAACTTTGTATTCCTGTGACAACGACCACTTGGAGTTCATCGTTTCAGCGAGCTGAGGCTTACGTATTTAGCCCTCGGGATATTGCGCAGGGACCAGGACAGCTTTTAGAAGCTGATCGTTTTCCGAAGATTGAACTGCGCTGTGCTGCATTAACGGAAGCGGCACTGCTCTTAATTCACTCGCAGGCACGAGATGAGTAGGGACGATGATGCTCGATCAAGTGATCATACAACAGGGGCGACAAGTGAACCCACACCGACGGTGAATGCTGCAGCCGCGACGATACCAATACCACTTTCGTCGGCAGGATCAAGGACCGGAGTTTCAAGCTCCCGCGTTGCGACTGTAGCTCCAAACCCAGCGGTATCACCGCGGTCAAGTATGATTACACCCGCTGTGCAGATGTACCCGCTCATGAGAGGACCGTCAGCAAACCGAGTCCAAGCAGTTGAGGCGACGGGGGCAGGGGATTTGCTACGTCATGTAGAGCAGCTTGACTCAATGATCAACGCAAACGCCACCCTCAAGTCAGTTCAAACGTCGTCACATCAACCATCGCACAGCCAGAAGCAGATCATGGGGTACCTGGAGAAAAAGGCACGCACAGCACTGAAAACTGACATCGGTCTCGCAACGAACGACGGCATTAACCAAGACGAGGATAAAGCTGCTATTGTAGCAGAGAGCGGCGCTGACTCAAGTTCTCACGGAAACTCTAGAAAGGTACACCCGCAAGTTGAAAGCAAGCTTGAAACGATTGGCAGCGGCGATCTCTCTGATAAGGCTGAGTTTAAGAGTGCTGACTCCAGTGTGCGCGGGAGATCAATGCGAAAATCAATCGTGGATCGCTTAAGCTCCCTGGTGCTGGACGAACCCGAGGGGCGACACTCAATGGCCTCGTCGAGTATGCCCGGTCAGCGAACGAACAGTCGTCTCGACAGTAGGCGACGGAGTAGCGTCACTGCGTCGATCATCGAGGATGTCTCGAAGTTTAAGCAAACGGTGACCCGGATGTTCGAGAAGGCTTCGCAAATTAAACTAGACGACGAGCGCTCAGCTCGCGTAGCGGAGCTCGTGGACAGCGAGGTGATGGTTTTGAATGCGAGCCAACTCGCACAGAGCCAGCAGCGCAAGGCGCACCAGCTCACCATTTCGATCCACTCTACGTTTCGCCACTGGTGGGATTTCATCATCACGGCTTCGATCGCGTACGTGATCGTGATGACGCCTCTGAAAGTGGGCTTCGGTGTGCAGTCGTCGGGCTTAAACTACGCGCTCGACATCGTGGTGGATGTGATTTACCTGATCGAAATGGTGCTAAACTTCTTCACCAGCTACGAGGACGACGCCACCGGCGAGGAGATTAAAGATCTGGACAAAATCCGACGAAACTATTTGCAGAGCTGGTTTCTCGTGGACGCCGTTAGCAGCTTCCCGTCATCTCTGGTGGGGACAACGAACGGATTGCTCACGCTCTCAAAGATCCTGAAGGTGGCTCGTGTGGCTAAAGTGGCCGACTCTGGCCTCGTTCGAACTGTGTCGGGGCATATTGACCGCTCCATGAATCCGTCGATGCTGCGAATGCTCAAGCTCACAGTGATCTTCCTCGCCTCGCAGCACCTCATTGCGTGCACATACTACTACATCAGTATGAACCAAAGCGTGGAAACCACGTGGTCTCCTACGCGCGAGGTCCGCGACAGCGACTCGCTGGGTCAGCAGTATGTGGACGCCTTCTACTTCGCCATCATGGTGACTACAGCGAACGACGTGAGCCCAACTTCCCCCATGGAAAAGCTGTTCACGTCCGTGATGCTCTTCGTCGGTATCGTCATTAATGCCAGCATCATCGGTAGCGCTGCGAACCTGCTGGCAAATCTGGACAAAGAGGAGATAGCGCGCAAGAACCAAATGGACTCGATCAACGACTATCTGCGATTCAAAAAGGTGCCACTCAACCTGCAGAACAAAATTCGGCGGTACTACGACTACGCGTTGACTACGCGTCTGCAAGACCCCACTGAAAACCTGTTCGCAGACCTGCCAGACCGACTCAAACTGCTGCTCAAGCTGAATTTGCACGCGGCATTTGTGCGGAAAGTACCGCTGTTCCGAGCCCTGTCGCACTCGGGCGTCGTGGCCATCATCCAGTGTCTCGTTCCGATTGTTGTCATGCCCGGCGAGATCATCATCGTGTGCGGCGAAGTGGCTAGCGAGTTCTACTTCATTAAGACTGGCCAAGTGTCGCTGTGTGTTCCCGGTGGGATGGATAACATCCCGCTGGGCAACCTCGGCGAAGGTTCGTTCTTCGGCGAGACGTCGCTTATTACTGGCGAGCCGACAACGGCCGAGATCAAAGCGGAACGTGTATGTGAGCTCATGTATCTGACCAAAGACGACTTCGAGGCAATCGTGGACAGATTCCCCACATTCTTCCTTGCAGTTCGACGCATCAGCGAATCGAGATTGCAGACTGCACAGAATATCCAGAAGATGTCGAAGATGAACCGCCGACCAACTCAAATGCTCAAGGTTAAGAAACTGAGCTTCCGGACCGTGGCGCAGGCTGCAGCACTCAAGGCGCGGTTTCGTGACCGCCCGGAAACGCTGGCGAGCAAGGGCACGTCCGGGATCTCGGACGGGCGAGTTGGATCGTTTGTTGGCGTTGGCAGAAAGCTGACCCTGTCGACTGGCAGGCGGAAGCCGATTCCGTCGTTCAGTGCCAACTTCATCGAGCGGCTGTCACTAGCTCAAGCACGACACCTCACGAAGTTGACCTCTATGAGAGACATGCAGCAAAACACGGAGGAGGAAATCTTCTGGAATTAAAAGGAAAGCTGGGGACTTTTCGAACATGCCAAAGTGTAGAAAGCAAAAACTGAAATGAAAGTGTAGTGATCATCTTACGCGGGCTTTGGATCAAGCCCTGAAGCCTGAACAACGCAGTGAAGTCAGGACAAAGTACACAATGCGTCACGTGATGGGGCGCTCGCTTTGTCATTCGGCTGAACAGTCCAACTCGACGGACCAGAGCGCTCTATCCAGTGCCAGAAGAATCGCTGGCTGCGGGCCCGAATGTCCTCCTGCGGCCGATATCAGCAGCACTCACCGCTGTTCAGTCTCGATCTCTCGTCTATTGTGGAGAAGAAGACGCACACAGAACAAGGAATTCCAGCGGTGACGATGTCAGCGATGCGATGCGTTTGGTTGCGATGCTTGGTGCTCGTGGCCGTCGTCGTTGTCTTGGTTCGCAAGCTACCACGATAAAACCTGCTGCAAGCGATGTCATTGTTTCTGGCGATGCGAACAAGTCGCCGTCAACTTCGCCTGTCAAGGCGAACGGCAGCGGGGACGATAACAAGTCATCGTCCGCGCGCGAGCGAGAGCAGCCCTGTCGAACGGCAATGTCGAACGGCAATGGCAAGGGCAATGCCAACGTGAACGGAGACTCGTCGATACTGATATCTAGTGCAGTCCCCATGGTGGAGGAACGCAAGCGCGTGGTGATACGGAAGCAACAAAGGTTGTTAGCGATTATAATCATCTCGGAGGCGTTCCAGCAAGTGACGGCGCTTTAGTTTCTCAAACTACTGTCAGAAACCACCCAAGTCAGTGCCAACTTCCGGCGTCAAAACCCAAAAGGCTTCGATCGAGAACAGCGAGGATTCCACAATGATCAAGGGCGTACCAGAGGATCTGATACTGAGAGCACCAACAACCCGACCATGCTTGTTCTTCAGTATCTTTGAAACTAACCTCCAGCACAGCCACAAGCGGCACAAAAGACTGACAAAGCTGAAGGAACTACCAGAGCTGAGGCACTCTCCGTTGTGACAATGGATACTGCAATGGAAGACGCGAAAGAGTATGTCCGTGGAGATCCGACGTTCGCGGGCGTCGACGATGAAGCAGGAAGCAGCATTTTCACAGAGGGTGGGGATGGGAGTCCGCCGCTTGTGATCGGTGGCCGAAAGCGCGGCTGGCATAAGCTCAGTCCGGTCTCTACACGGCAAGTTCGAGCTTCCACAACGGCTTGCGGTTCGTAGTTTGTGCGGCAGCTCTCGTGTCGGTGATTTTGCCTGTGGTTTTCTACTTTGAAGCGTTTAATGGCGGTCGCTTGCGTGTTGGATCGTTGTGGGCACTAAAAACCTGAGAGTTTGTGCTATACGTGCAATACATCCAGCAACTCGCTGGCATTTCAGCGTTGACACTGCTCAAGACGCCGTACATTTCACCGATCTTCTACCATGGACGAACTTCCTCGTGTATCGCCCTCAAGACGACTCATGTGGGTCTGGCCGGCGCCTGACAACTTTGATCCTTGGAGGCCTCGTCGGGTATGGGGACCAACGTGAGTACCAGACATGCTCAGGATGCGCCTGTGTCGTGGGCTTTTTCCTCGGAATTGTGCTCGGAGCCACCATGTACAACAACAGGCGCAAACTTGAAGGAAACACTGGAAGTAGAGGTATCATCTGGAGATGCGTGGGTCTTGCTCTGGTTCTTCTCTCTCCTCGCATTGAGTATGACCGTGTCGTTTGAAGTATCCATGGAGTTCAAAGCGCAGATGCTGGAGCTATGACCACTAAGCATCGCCTTCCTAGTGGTGGTGGTGTGCATCTGGCAGCTCGAACCATTAGTACGGATCAGAGCGCAAGTTGCTCAAGCTCCGCATACAAGCAGTGTGGGGCGCGTTCTACTCGGAATGCACCTATGGTGAGCGGTTTTTCTTTCTGCTGCCTGTAGCTTAGCAGATCTGCATGGGTCTTTGCAAGGGGATTCTGGACGACAGCATGATGATTCTGGCGCTACTGGCTGCGTGTTTCTCGTTGCAGTCATTCTGGCGAAACCATTTTGCGCTACTCCTTCACTCGCCATGCACACCACCTGTGCTTAAGCTGGTCAACTTGGCGTTGGCTTTTGCGTTCTTTCCTTCGTCGCCTTTGTCCGTGTCCGGGATTTCGTGTGGCCAATGCCTTCATTGACCTCACACACTGGTCATCGTCGTGTGGTGCTTTCGCCACCTCTTGATCTTCGGGAAGCTGGAAGCCGCGTCAGCAAGTCACGAAGTTGAGCGTATAGCTCCACGAGGTGAGCTACTAACTGCCAGTAACAAAAACAAATTGTGTCCTACGAGTAAAACCTTTCATCAAAGATTTCCATTTTCTCTGCTCGGTCTTTAGACATTCGGAGTGTTCACTTGTCGATAGTCATTTCTCATTTCGTGCATCAGCTCGTCTACCGTGGCATCTGTGGCAGCATCAAGAGCTTTCCTTGTATCGGCGCCGCCCGCACTGCCGTGTGCAACACGTTCCCACTCCAGAACAAGCTGATGCAGGCGTTGACGCCCCGTTAAGTGTCTTGCTTCAGCTGGGGAAAACCTGGCGCCTGTCATCTCAAATGGACACTCCATTCGGCGCTCACCGAACGGGCCGAGGTACATGTCCGCCATTCGAGCTTTCATGTAGTACACAGGTTCTACCTCCGGTTGGAAATACAACACGCGATCGCTGTTGAGGTAGAACAGCGGGACATCGTCCTCGCTTTTCTGCTTGATCGGGAAAACCTGAGCCATATCACCGCAGAGAGTCGAGTTTCTCTCGCCGAAGTCTTGAAAATCCCTACCAACAGCTCCGATGGCGTGGTCGGAGAAAGAGTACTGCGACTCGGCCAGCTCCGCGGCGTAGAAGTAGAGCTCCTTGTCTCCGTAAGCTGGCGGAGATCCGATGTCACTGAGCGACTTGAACGACCCGAGGATCGCAGTGGCTCGCTGCTGCAGCTTCTTGTTCCAAAACATGAGCGACGAGTCCACCTGGTGGCCCGTGCGGAGGTTCCACGAGTGACTGCTGAGTAAAACGTCGCTCGGCTCGAACTTGAGCTTGACCGGCGCTGGATTCGGCAGTGTCGCCTTCTGTCGCTCCAGCGTGGGGATGAAGCGGAACGGGGCCGGGTCGAACTTGGCCATGTACCGATGCTGGAAGGAATAGTTGGCGTTGCCATTGACGCGTTCGGCCATGAAATAGATTTCGTGCGCGATGCGGTCGTTCATGAGCAGCGTGCCCGTCTTCTTGTACTTGTCGGAGCCCCAGAGCACGGTCGGGTCCACGAAGAATGCCGTGTCGGCGTCCACCATCATGATCTCCTCGAACTCGGAGAACACCACAGAGATGACCTTGATGTCAAAGGACCGGAACTTGGTGTGGCACGCTTGCAGGTCCTCGCAGAAGACGTTCTTGCTCGAAATGCCCTGTACTTTCGTGGCCGCAGCGAGTTCGCACACGTCATAGAAGCGGATTGAGCCCAGCACCTCCTTCCTCGTCAGCAGCTCTTGCGACTCGACCGTCACGTCTCCGCAGTGCGGCATCTCCACCGGAGCGTCGACGCCCATGGTGCGCAGCTCCAGCACTAGCGACGCCGCTAGCTTGACGATCGGCTCGTAGACTGGGATGACGATTCCTCGTGGCTGCGACGTGTTCTGCGCCACGTCATGCAGCGTCTGCACGAGCCGCAGCTTCTCGGGGGTCACGGTCGAGTCTTCCGACTCGGTCCCACCCACCATGTGGCTGCTGCTGCGGAAAACAGGTCTGGACGAGGGCAGCGTGTTCCACGCGAGCTGCGAGTCCAGGTACACGGCGATGAGCCCGAGCGAGAGCAGCAGCGCCAGCGAGAACACGCGCGGCGTGCAGCGCCTTCGGACGGCGGCGGAGACCATCGCTGGCGGCATGGGGCGTTGTGCACGAAGGGACGGGTGTGCGTCAAGTGAGGTCCACAGAAGTCGAAGCACGGCGCTGTGGGATCTGCCTCGGGTGTTGCAGTGGGCGAATGCGGTAAGGTGGCGAAGCAGAGTGGGGTTTTGCTGTTCGCCTCTTCGGCTTTCAATTATATTTTGGCAGGCGCGCCTGCTGCTGGCAGGACGCCACACGATTTGAAGCACAAAGCGATGCAATCTTTTTCAGGGCTGCAGCAGAAATTGGAGACCCCGTCGCGTTATCGCAGAGCCTTGGATGTAATACTTCTCCGCGGCTTTGAGAGGAGCTTGGTTGGCAAGAAAGTCGCGAAGAAATTGAGCCAAGTGGTCAAGTACAGCAGTTCGCTATCCACTTCGTGTTTGATACAGGTGATCTCACTGAAGCTGTAAAAAAAAACACACAACGAATTGCTTGCGTCTCAGCCACCGCGGAAAGACCTAACGCCGCCGACGCTGGGTTCTCATTGCATTCATGTAAATTAGCTGCTCGGTGATAGAATCGACTGGTACCTAAACCAATGAATGACGTCAAACAACTTTGTACAGCCGATGACCTGAAGGTATGACACACACCCAAAGCTGCTGGTGCTAGCCCGGCAGGATCTTCTCAAGTCCACTTCACATCCAAGTGCACTTTAGCGATACAGTGGCAAAGTGTAGCCATGCCTGTGGTTGGTGTGGCGAACACAACAAAACGTATACGAGAAGCTCCGACACCGCCCATGTTCCTCAAGCGCGAAGGCGACGCGAGCCTCCAGCCCAAGGGCAACGAGGACTCGGTGCAGCTGCAGCAGATGCTCACATCCTGCATGATAAACCGCCAGATCCTGGTGCGTTACATGCCAATCCTCCTTCTCTAACTTCGCTCTATCTGACTCCCCTTGTTGTCATTCTCAGTGCTGCATCGCCGGTGTGCTTATAGGCATCCCCATCAGCATCCAGCGGAAATCCTACAAGCCCTTTGCCATCCTCGGCGTGCTAGGTACGTCGCGCAAGACTGTTGTTGCGGCGTAACCCGTGAGGCTAACAATTCGGTGCTGTTGATTGTCAGGCTCCTTCGTTGACTACTCAATTCCGTACACGACGGATTGCCGCATGATCCACAACGCCATGCAACTTGCGCTGCAGCAGGAGCGAGAGCGTGACGCAGTCAAACGATCGGGTGAAGAGGCTTAGGACGTTTGTTGGCGTCACGTCACAGGGACTAAAATGTGCTATGATTGAGACTCGTACTGCAAAGGAGACGAGCAATACACACATCTTATTGTCAAAGGGACGTCGGGATGTTCCACACTGCCTAGCAGCGATGTACGTGTGTGCGATCTACACAAGTTTTTTCTTGTGGAAGTAGGATTGGAGATGCTTCGCTTGATAAAAGCTGGTGACAAGCAAAATCGCAATCTACAGACCGTGCACTCAAGTTAGAAACTATGAAGCGTCAGTGACATGACTAACTTACCTGCAACACCGACACCCACGTCGCGCGCTGGTTGCTGCTTTCAATGGATGACTGTAACGTCAAGCTCTTTTCCTGAATGACCAGAAATATGAGTGAGATACACCGCGCAGAGACACCTGTATCAAACTCCAACCTTTGCATAGTCCTGGTTGCGCTGGATCGCGCTCACCCGGTCGCGCAGCTTCATTATCTCCAGGTGGAGGTCGTCCATCAGATTCTTCTTGGCCAGGTTCTGATACTCTTCATGACTCGTGCCCATCTTCAGTTTCAACGCGAAGCGCTAGAATATCAAGCTTCTGGTTAGAAAATGATCATCCAGAGTACTCCGTCCATTCTCCATCTTACCATCGAGGCGTCGTCCGGCAGCGCATAGTTCGACGAGTCCAGACTGACGCAGACCCAGTGCGGCCCGTTCTGCTGCGTCGTGAACGAAATGGCACCCTGCAGCCGACAACAAGCCGTCAGTACCAGCCCTCCACGCGGTCAATCCACCAGCGGCGCTCCACCTTCTGACTCGTGGCCTCCTTCTTCACCAGGGTTTTCTCATCAGTGCCCTTACTCGGATCCGGCTCGTAGAACGCCACCACCGTCTTCTACTCGTCAGCCACAACAACAATCCATCTCCTGTCAGCTTCGACGTTTCCTTCTGCTATCATGCGTCCTTACCATGACATCCGTTGTGTCTGGAGACTCAAACTCGGCCCGAAACGTCGTCTGCTTCGGCACATCCAGCAGGAAGCAGCGATGCCCCTGTTCACAGACACCATCACTCGGTCAGCTCCGTCCTCTGTCGCCTCACAGCCTCACCAGACGACTCACCTCCTTGGCCACGTTGAAATACAGCGCCTGGGCCACGCCCAAGCTGCTCAGCAGCAGCACTAGCAGCACCAACAAGCCCCGCATGTCTGCCGTCTGCCACGTGCTAATGATGGTCTCGGCGCTGATTGGGCGAAATGAAGTGCATACTCAGTTCAAGTCAGCGGCTGGTGCGAACCCATCCCGCAGTTTAATCAGCTGAGGAGCCGGCCATTAGTGCCCATGTCCAAGGAGGGCTTCCTGCTGCTGCATGACGAGGGCCGCCGCAGCCACATTTACTACTGCGTGCTGGGCGAGGGCAAGCTGCAGTTCTTCACGAGACGCGACCGCGGCGTCATGGTGCGCGAGGTCGTGCTCTCTCGCTCGCGACTCAAGGTGCGCGGCATCCCGGACGCCGAGGGCCGCGGCTGCCCCTACAGCTTCTCAGTGCGGCTGCAGCGCTCGCGCATCCGCGATGGCCGCGTCTTCGTGTATGGCACGCCCGTGCTGCTGGTTATGAGCGCACCCACGTGGGGCGAGCGCAAGGCATGGGGCAACGCCATCCACGCTTGGCAGCGCAACTACTGGGGCGAGCCGCAGCACAAGGCGCTTGGCCTGGCGCCCGACGAGCTCGAGGTTTTCTTCGACACGCAACTCAAGGCGCTGCAGATGGTGCTGCAGACCGCTTTGCCCGAAGAAAGCAAGCCCGAAGACCGGCCGCGCAATAAGAGGACCAGTGCGGCGGCGGCAGCTGTGGCTGTCCCCAAGGCGCTGTTCGGACGTGCGCAGGCGGTGAGGAAGGTCGGCAATAGGGTGAGCAAGAAGCTGCGCGAGAAGGCCGTCACATTCTCGCTGCCGCCCATGGGGCTAAGTGTGTCGACGTCGGTGCAGAACCCACCGACGGTGTGAGGCTCGAGGTGGGCGCGCGAGAGGAGGAAGTTGTAGAGCGGATCCCCACGGCGAGGTTGGTACTTTAACTTATATACGTGCTGCGTGCTGCAAAGCCAGCGGTTAGATACGAAGGTGGTGGTGGTTAATTTATTTTGTGGTTGTGAAGCTCATATATAACATGGGCTGCAACAAAACGGAAGATGCCAGCAGCCTGGTAAGCTAAGCTAAAGAAGGGAGAGCGGTAAGCCTGTCCAGGATGCATCGCTAGCTTGCTCCATTGAAGACGAGCGGACGGAGTCTCGCAGCACCTGGTACTTGTTCCCTTACCGGTGACACCAGCACACTCACAGTGCAAACACGGGTGCGTCAACAATAGCGATATTTAAGTGAGTTGAGTGGCGATTCAGACTTACTGGTACCATATTAATATTAGACGGAGTGCAGGACCGCTGACACTATGGGGATTGGAAGGATGCACCTGCAATTGCCTGCGCTGTTGCAGATGCCCTGATAACACGTCAGACGCCACAAGCATTGCAGACAAAGTCACTACGGCTTTGGTATCGCGTTTGAGCCTGAACAATCGAGTTGTGCGCGACGTTGTTCGTCACCGGGTCCTCCACCCACGAGCACAGTATCTGTATACAATCATATCACCCGAAGTCCGTCGCACAAGCATTGATAAAGCGGGCTGCCCGAACACCTCCCGCAGTTGTAACAACGCGTTGCTGACCCGGAAACTCCTATAAACAAGGATGTCAGTGAGCGGATAACTACGCTGATGCACCGTTCATGGCACCTGAAGACGTCGTCAACCCGCTGCCGCTATAACATCAACAGTCCAGCTTCGAAGGAGCTGCACGCAATCGTAATGATGCAGGATTTCAAGTGTGAGCCCTGTCGCCTCTCCACAGGAACTTCCGCCCACACAAGCGCCGGGAATGGTAGGACTTGTACAATTTTGTCGTCGCCATCTACGCCAGTAAGAAGCGCCCGTGGAACTTGTGATTAATGTCGGAGGTCGTCATGACGAGCTGACTTGATCGGTCGGGGTACTTGAACCGCATGGCCGCTACCACGTCCTCGTATTTGGTCCGATTTTGGGGCATTGAAACACATGACCCAGACTTGTGGCGGCTTTACATTCTCTTGGTTGAGTGCTGCCTCGAGCTGCTTCCGGAGAGCCACCGGTTCACGTTGAAGATGATGGTCATTGAGGCGTCGTGAGCACTGCTGCAGACGTATAAAACTCTTCGCCCATGGGTAGGTGCTCCCTAGACGGGGTCTTTTCGACAGGATGCTCCATCTGCCCCATCTGTACGGAGCACGCTACTGAGCCCGGAAAGAGGGGGTGAAATCATGTGCGGATCCGGTTTGCTTTCTGTGGCATCCGGTGCGCAAAAAGAGTCGGTGTAGCAGATGTTTGTTTCGATGTGACGAAGGATAAATTTCGGGATCTGCCCGTAAGGTATATTCCGTGGTGTGGTGCACTTGAGTTTTTCAATTTCAAAATTATAGAAACTGGAATGAGTGGCATTCAGCGTTTGGCCTCCCTCTCGGAAGCCGTCGCTCAAGGAACCCGTCGGATATATGGGACCCGACGCGATGGTAAGTGTGCATGCTGGGTGCTGAGACTTTCTCTGCGTTCCTGTTTAAGCGCGCTTTAATCTAACTGTCTGTCTCTCTCGTCATTTCCAAATCAGTCAGATCTCCCGCCGTATCCCGGGCGCCGCGCGAAACACGTTCCCCCCCGGCTGCTGGCACAGTCGCTAAACCCAGGCTCCGACAGACTACAAGAAGCCGACCCTGCTGCAGAGGAGGAGAGGCGCGA
>AWVW02032214.1:0-27505 GCA_000500225.2 Phytophthora pinifolia
CCGTCTCGATAAACGAGCATACCTGCTTCCTGTCACATTTTCTGACACAGCAAACCTTTCAAAAGCGTTCAGCGCCGTCGATCGCGCACGCGGTGAATTCCCGAGCATCAGAGGTTTTGTCGACATCGTCGGCTCATAGCCATTCATATATCCCGCCTAAACTGATAGCTGCCCTAATAGGCACCAGATTTTTAGAATATTGAGTACTTCACATTCGCTCATTATAAGGCCAGGTTAACCCGGCGCGCTAGTTGAAGCTAAAGTTGGCGTCGGTCTCGGTGTCGCCGATGATTTCTAAGTCGCACCCGATGCATCACCCGACGTATATTTGCTAACAGAACGCCATGGATCACATGAAGTAGCTCGTACCGAACGTTCGACAATTCAACAATCACTAGCCAAGCGTGTCAACGGACATTGCCACCATTTCCTGTGGCGTTAGCGTCACACACGCGGACGCCTTCTTCAAGCTGCGTGCATCGCCTGACGCGTGACGCACTGACGCTTCGGCGGCGGTGCGTCCGTCGACTTGGGCCCCTTCTTGGGCGCGTCCACAAGCTTGGCTGGCTCATTAGACACGCTCGCGCTGTCGAAGCGTGTACTCGGCACGTACTTTGCAATCGACCACCCGACAGCGTAGTGTCCGCTCGCTTTGCGCCGCTGGACGGTCGACCTGCGTGCTCGCGATCTAATTTTTTCTTGCGTTGAGGTTGACGCTGTCGGTTCGTCCCCCAACATACAGTACTACCGCAACGTCTGTAACCTATGCATTTCCCGAGGTATAAAGGTCTGTACCCCACACAATCGTCTTGCAATGTGGTGCACGCCATGCATACGCCATGATAGTGTATGCAATTAAGCAGAGAACACTGTCGGTTTTTCTCCAATTTACGGTACTACAAAAATATGCATTTTCCAAGGTATAAAGGTCTGTACCCCATACGATAGTCATACAATATGGTGCACATCATGCATACGCCATGCCAGAGTATGCAATTAAGCAGAGAATGGCAGTGTAGATCAAGGTCAATAAGGCGGTTACCCCGGCCATTCCTATTACTGTAGAACATATGTGCATCCGGAGACGCAAAAATTCCATACAAACGAAAAACCTTCCTCAAATCGAATGCATCATTTCTGCTCGTATGCAAAATACAAATCTACTACCTGGTGCATTACTGCTCACCGGACGTCAACTGGTCAACCACGTCGTCGGAGTCGGCGACTGTCTCCTCAACCGCATGCAAGCTCTCAAGTTGTTCAGCTACCTCGTTCTCTAGCTCACTATGTCCGTCCTGCTTGATATTGCGTGTGAACCCGCTCTGAATCACCTGCTGCAGAGCGCTTTCCACACCGTTGTAGCCCACGTAAGCGCATCGTTTCGCGACGGCGGCAAAAGTTCAAATTTTGCGTCCGTGGCCTTTTCGGTGTGATCTCGCAGTTGTTTCTGAAGATATTCCACCCGCCTTTTTCGAAGGCGCTGCTTCAGCGGCCGAAACCAAGAGATGTCTGCGGGCTGGCACACCGATGTCAAGCCCGGTGGAACTTTCATAAGGTGGACATTGAGCAGTAGAGCATGCTGCTCAACCTCATCCGTCCAATGAGCCGAGAAATCATCCCAAAGTAGCAGAACAGGTTCTGTCTCTTCTCGGTCTGCAAAATGGTAGTCTAGAAACGCGACCGACAGTTCCGTATTCCACCAAGCGGAGAGGTTGCCGTAGATTTGGACATCTAGAGAAATTTGTAGGGCCCTCATCTGCCGCCACAGCGTGTCTCCAAAACCGTGCTGCGCCACATGATTGTACGCAGCCCGTTCAGGTATCGTTGATGGACTGGTTTTGACGACGTAAAATGGGTCGTACTGCTTGCCCGTGGAGTCCGCAAGATACATGCCAGTAAAGCGCTCCTTGTCTTTCCCCCCGCAGCGCACCCATACTGTTTTCTCTTCGAAGCAGATTCCACTTTGGTCAGCGTTGTACACCTTGTCAACGCCAAGCTCTAGCTTCGTCTTTTGCACATCAATCCAGAACTGACGCGCTGCCGCTTCCATGTCAGCAGGTGGTTTCTGCCCTTGGCGAGTTTTGGCCCGCAGAGAAAGGCCATGACGCGAAAGAAATCCCTGCTGCCAGGACTAACTTCCCTCGAATATGCCATCGGGGACACCGTCTTCTTCAGCAATGTCCTTGGCCTGCAGCTGCAACATGAGCCGAGACACTGGCACGCCTTCACCGCGAAGCGAGTTCGCCCACTCTACTAGGGACTCTTCAGCGGTAGCAGAAAGTGTCGTTGCCGTTCCTTTTTTCATAGCGGATTTGAGGCTTGCTGTGGATGTGCATCTTGCCATGTCCTCAATGTGACTCCTTTTCTGCTCCCAAGCGTAGATGCGTTTGCGCTGAGTTTCACGTTTGTTAGAGTTGAGGTGGTTGTAATACGTGTCGAGCGTTGCCGGCATCCCAGCTTCTTTAAGGGAGTTTATTATCTCCAGCTTCTTAAAGAACGGCTCACAAGTCCTGCTGTATCCAGGCGAGTGTCGTCCTTCGCTGCCTGGTGCGCGCTTGCGGCCTCGTGCCATCTTGATCTCCTTGGAAGTGACGGCTTACTTAGAGCAGCGTGCTTGAGATGTGCTTATCTGCTCAAAAATAGGTATGTCCGCTTGAACAAATGGTCAACAGTCAAGGTTTTATAACATGGCTTCATTGATTTGATTGGCTAATTAGGGTGTCCGCTTGTACAAAACGTCCGGATGCACATATGCTCTACAGTACTTGCCTTTACTGGGATAGGAAAACAACGCAGTGCTGATAGCCCAGCCACCACAGGGTTATACTGGGATAGGAAAGCAACGCAGTGCTGATAGCCCAGCCACCACAGGATTATATGTGTCTGTCCGTCCGCGAACTGGTGTATACCGGTCGCGGGCTTGCAGCCTCGGTCCGCGAACTAGTATTTACCGGTTGTGGACTTTCGACAGGATCGTCCTATCCCAGCCTCGCGTAGCCCTAGTATGTGTCTGTCCGTCCGCGAACTGGTATGTACCGGTTGCGGGCTTGCAGCCATCAGTGTCTGTCGGTCCGCGAACTAGTATTTACCAGCTGTATCGTGTAGCCCTAGTAAGTACTCTCAAAATTTTATTCATATTAAGTATTCTCAAAAATCTTCCGGATTGTCCAAATGTGTTTCAGGAAAGAAAAGTGACATTTGAAGCGCTCCTATTGGTCGAAACTGATCATGATTACCCGATCGAGCACTCCTATTGGGCATCTGCTATTGCTATATCTTAAAAGTGAATTGTGAACTTTGGTTCTATTCCACCACTGCAAGTTGCAATGCGGCAATCTGATTAGGGTGAAATGGCCAGCGGGATCAGCGGAGAGATTGTTGAATGCAGCTTTGGCCACCGAAGCGGGTTTTGTACAGGAGAGTTTGTGTACTTACATGAAAGGAGAGCTAGGCTACCGGAAGCCATGAGAAGGGCATTCGGTGGTGTCAGCGTCTCCAACCAATAGGTATTGTCACCCGAAAAAGATGGTGTGGTTGACCCAAAGTAAGTCCATCCAGAGAGAAAGAAAAACCGCAGAAGTGATCGCTTGGACCGCGTCGGAGATGGAGCAGGCGCCCAGTCGAGGCGGCCGTAAGCGCCGCGGCGGTGGCAAACGCAAGCGCCGCAACAGCCGCAACAGCGACGATGAGGACTGCAAGACGGAGGACCTTACGCCCAAGCAGGACGAAGACCAGGAGGAGGAGAAGCCTCAGCCCAAGCAGCAGCAAGACAAACCCAAGCCCAAGACCTGGAGCTGCCCCGCGTGCACCTTCCTGAACGAGGCCTCGCGCTGCTTCTGCGAGATGTGCGACACGCCCAACCCCACACCGCCAGAGGCCAGTAGCCGCACGCTCGGAGCCTCCGCGTCGAGCTGGAGCTGCGCCGCCTGCACGATGGTCAATCCTTCGCCCATGCGAGTGTGCGCCATGTGCGGCTCGCTGAATCCGCGGCCGGCGGGGCTCACGATGGCGCGGCTGTCGGACGCGCTAAGAGGCGGAGCAGACGCGTCGCTGTCGTCGTCTTCGAGTGAGGACAGCGAGGAGCTGGAGAGTGATGGGGCGGAGGACGAGGACTCGTGGATCTGTCAGACCTGCGGCACCATCGCCACGGGACGTGCATGCCCGAATTGTTTCGTGCAGTGCCCTAAGGCGAGGAAGGCGGACGAGAAGAACAAAGAGGAGAGGAAGCAGGCACTGCTGAAGAAGAGGAAGCGCCGGAAGCGCGAGAAGAAGCTGCGCGAGAAGTTCAAGATGGCCTACGGCGTGTCAATCTACAAGCTCAAGAAGCTGGTGCTGGAACCCTCCAGCAGCCGCTTGGTTGATACGTTGCAGACGCTGACGCACACGCTGGCGATGATGGATGCGTCGGCGGATAATGAGTGGGCGGATGGACCGTCGTTCCTTGTTCGTGGGCTTGATGGCGGAATGCCGTCATCGTCAGAGACAGCCAAAGATCCAGAGCTTCTCGCCGTTCTTGCAGATATTTTCCGTGGACACGAACGGACGTATCCCGTGGTAGTTCGGCTCCTGGCGGTCCAGTCGATTAATTACCTGATGAAGATGGATCGGCACACGTTTGCGCGGGCAAAAATGGTGGAGATTGTGGGACTTTATATCGCTGATCTCTTGGCGTGGAAGGACAAGACCAGCGCAGGTACTACGACGGACTCAGGTGACATGAAGAGCGCCCAGATGATTGTGGAAGAGTGCCTGAGTGGATTGACGAGTATGTGTAGTACTGAGGCGTTTGCTCTTCGGGAGTTGCTCGCACATGGAAACTTCGCCAAGTATTTGGATTTCCTGCTGAATGTTGTCGATGGACGCGAAGAAAAGGATGGCGGCTTTCATCCGAGTATAGTGATGACTGCACTCGGGATTTTACAAAAATGTTGCATCAAGTTGCGGTGGAGTGAGAAGCTGAGTCAAAAGCATCGTTTGTCCGGACAAGGCAATAGTGAAAAACCGAGTGTGTCGAGGGTTAAGAAAGCGACTTGCGATGGACAACTTACGTTGGAGCTTGCTACCAAGTTGGTCGCATTTTTGCGCCACGTTCTTCAACACAAGCACGTTCCGCTCCATGTGAAGGCAGCAAAGTGCTTGCTCCTTGTATTTAATCGGACTCCTAGTGAACGCCCAGAGATCCTGAAAAAGCTCGTGACGCCAGACGTGCTTCGCAAGTTTGTTGCAGTGGTGGTGGATGCAAACGGCGACGAGTCCGAAGATTCGCGTCTTGCGATGGTCTCGCTGTTGCTCCACCTATTTGACAATCGGCCGCAGCTGGTCAACATGTTTGTTCAAGAGAAAATTTATGCAGACCTGTTTGGTGGCATGCTGCCATTGCTGCAGTCTTCGTCGACAGCTCTCCGGACCAATGCGTTGAAGCTCACAGCAATGCTGACTCGAGTCGTTTGCAGGAGACATTCAATGGGTTCTGAAAACAATTCTCGTCGCAACTCTATGGACGAATCTACGCTCGCAAGTGAAGGCGCTACTGCTCCCCGAGGCTCTGCGTCCCGCTCGCCTCGGAGTCAACGCAGTCGCCAACGCTTGAATTCGCTGCCAGATCCGGATGTGCTGTCAACACTGCTACTCGATTTCATCCGAGCAGATTCGCTTTCTGCAGTCAACGTGCTGTTGAAGGACGGCGCGGACTTGAACTTCCCCAAGACGTTTGATCTTGAAGGAAACGAAATCGAAAAGCCGCTCAATGTCGCTGTGCAGTTTGCTTCGCTTGGAATGGTACGACTTCTCCTGAAGCGGGGTGCTGATATTCACCAAGTCGGAGTCGGTGGTACTGCCCTTCACGTCGCAGCCAAGACTGGTCGTTGTGATGTTGCAGCCTTCTTACTGCAGTGCGGAGCTCGTGTACAAGCGACCGATCGAGACAGGAAAAGCGTGATGGATGTCGTGAATGCCGTGGATAACCCAAGTAGCGGCGATAACGCTGTGACAACGGTTATATCGCCCATGAAGAAGTTGTTGGAACACCAGCGCTCTGATCGCTCGCGGAACTGCGACAGCGACTTGTCAGAGAGCGATGAAATGTCTGGCGGTAGGAGCAGGGCATGGTTTTATCCTTCAGATCATGATGACGAGTGCAGAGATGAAGATGACATCGAAGATGATGAGCTTGATGCCGATGAAGGCTACTACATGGACTACGATGATGATGATGACGACGATGAAGGTTTTGGCGTTGTTGGTCAACGTGACGAGGACGAAAGTATTTCCAGTGACGAAGATATCGCTTACTACAATGGTGACATGTCGAGCGAGATGACGCCATCCAGCAAACGCCGTCTGGACTCAGTTGCATCCGAGTCCGAGATGAAAATCGACGAAGCTTGTCGTGACATTAACGATGACGACGCTGAACTATCTAGTAGAGGTCGAAGCACATCTGGTGGAAGTGACAAAGATTCCTTGGGTGAAGACGCGGTTGTGGGGCCAGAGCCATTCAGCGCTACGGCTGACCAAATCTATGGCTTTAGTATGGCCATAACCCAGTGTCTCTTGGCAGTGCTGCACGACATGGACATTCAAAATGTGGAGAGTTCCGTCATCTCTACAGTAGCTTGCGTGCTGGAAATGGCACCATCACAGCTTATTCGTAGTTTGAATGAGGCTGACGTGGTGCTCATCTTGGACACTGTGCACTTCTTACTGCAAGGAGAGAAGCATCGTCAAGCAACTCCGGACGCTGCGGCTTCAGTAACAAGTGCCGAAACGTCAACGTTCGTGGCCTCAGGAACAACAGCGGGCTCATTAGCAGCAGCCCACAATTCCAACCTGCCGTCGTTTATCCTTGCAGTCCGTATTTTGCAGGCAATGATCAGGAAGTGCTCCAAGGAATCCTCCATTTTGCATCAGATCGAAAGGAGAGGCATTAGTGAGCAGATGAAGCAGCTGAATGATGCATCAGCTTGCTGGGTCAGCACCTCTGTTGATGGAACACCTCGGAACCCTAGCGAGACGATTTTTGGACGAGGTTTGGATTTGCTGAATTCTCTTCGCGCAGACATGATGGAAAGTGGAATGCTTCACCTGCATAAACTGCGAAACCTTTCAAGGCGTTTGACGGAGTTTACGGACGCGTCATCTCCATATGAGAAAGAACTCATCTTGGTGGACTTGGTTGAGCTTTTTGAGCAGGCGAACTCAATTACAACATACGAGTTCAAGCAATCGGATCTGTTGCCGGCAGTTCTTGAGTACCTCTCACCTCAGGGAGAGCTAGATGAAGCCCGAGCGATGGCGCTGATGGAAGCGTTCGAGCGCTCTCCCACCGCGCTGAAGCATCTGGTTCTTCGACTGCAGAGTATCATAACTCAAGAGGAGACGTTCCCGTTGGTTTCTTTCAATACTGGCAAGGGCAGAGAACTCTACCCATTAACTCGACAGCTGAAGATTGCGTTCATGCGACCAGGTGATAGAAATGCAGACGACAAGCTTCATGGTCGTCCAAAGGGCAAGTCGATTCATTCGTCACCGTTGACACACTTCCAGTCTTTTGAGAGGACGGTATCGCGGTGTCTGCCTGTTCTTGATCCAGATTTGTCTCTGCTGTATTGCAACTTGGTGGGGCAATGCATTCAGAAAGTGGTGGAGGGAAAATGGAGAAAGTTTTTGGTTGTGGGGTACGACGACAAGCGATCGCACCACCTAGTCAAACCGATTGGTGGTTCAGATGATGATCTCGCCGAGATGGTTCTTCATGACTCCCAGTGCAAGCTCGTTCAAAGTGTCGATGTTTATGACGGTGTTGAATTGGATCTAGCGTCGTTCGGACTGCCGGATGCCGCTAGCAGTGGTGGACACGCAGATGGCAAGAAGAAGCGAAAGAGCAGCAAGAGGAAGCGAAAGTCCTCGGCTCAAAAACAACAGCCGGATAACGACCAAGATGCTTGCCAAGTTGAAGTGAGAAATACTGGCGTGGTAGAAATTGCGAAACTGCCAGGGGCATGGCATGCGGCAGTCTTGGTGAACGATTCGGGTGAAACCCGCAGACTAACAAATGATGGAGAGCTTCACACATGCGAAGAGATTCTCGCAGCGCACGATACGCACCCGATAAAGTTACTAGCAGACGGCCGAATTGTCCGCAATGTACCGTCTGATTGCTTACGGCCCCGAGCACTTCAACCACAAGTGGGCAGCGTCGTCGAGGTGGATGGTGCTGTGGGCGAAGTGACTCGCGTCTATGATTATGGTCGCTCCACAACTTGTGCAAGTAGCGTCGCGAACAACTTGATGGACGTGAGAATCAGTGCTGATATTGAAAAGAGTCGGGTGAAGAAGGATCGTGTCCGCTTTCCTCCACAAGGAGCGCTTACTCCGAGATTGGGAAGTGGGAGTGATCGAATTGAGGCGATGAGTATTGGACGATTGTTCCCAGCGCGGGATAGTTCATTGCTTGCAGGGAGTGTTGGAGACCGTGTGTGGGTCTTACCACCGTCTGGGTCATCGACTAAGGATCTGTCTGTGGCAGGAACGATCAAGAGCTTTCCTTCCGGGTTAGAGTCTATCCAAGAGTCGAGCACTGTTCTTGTCGAGATTTCGTTTGGAACGCAGCCAGCTGTGGTAGTGAACGTAAAGCAAGATCGTGTGCTTAATTTCGCTGCTGGTGCGGGCTTAGCCTCTGGCCGTGGTCCTTCTCGCTTGTTAGCGGCACTTCAGATGGCATCAGGGCGTAGCGGGACGAACAGATTGTTTGGAGGGGGGCGCAGTGGCCAAGACGGAGGCTCTTCGGCCATTCACCGTGCTTTTGAGCGAGTGGCAGGGTCATTGCAACAGGGACGACTGGGAGGAGGAGGTGTGGGATCCTCAGGGTCGGCGATGGACCAACTTCGAAATTTGATATCGCGGAACGCTGGGTTTGGTGGCTCGAACGCGCCAAGTGATATTGACACGGCAGATCAAGCGCCGGCTACCGCGCAAGGCCCTGGCACAACCACCCAGCCTAGCGAACCGATTGAGAGCGAAGTGCAGACAGAAGAAGAAACGTCCGCGTTTTCTCCTTCTAGTGTTGCTGTGTCGAGACCGCAGAAATCCCCATCGCGTGGAAAGAAGAACGGTGAAAAGTCTTTAGCTTTGCAAGCGTTTCGAAAGCCTGATGGTGTGAAACCCAAGATGACCTGCTTGCAGCTGCCGAAAGTGAACTTGGTCGTTGGCTTTCGCAAGTGTGATGCCAGCGTCGCAGCGCAGGATCGGATCGTGGTTTCTTCTGAATTTGGCCTGGAACGTGTCGATAGAAGAAACGGAAACAAGGACGCACCTGCAGCGTCAAGTTTAATCCAGCTTAATTCATCCACACAGCGGTTTGAGGCGACAACCGGCGCGCGAAAGGCTTTGCTGGACGTCTTCAATTCGTTCACCGCGTCGGCGTCTCCTGGCGCGTCACAAAAGAAGAAACGAAGGAAACTTTCACCAGCAGCTCAACGCAAGACGGTTTCGAGTGGTGCTCCATGGGATATCGAGAAGTTTATCGCTTTTATGCTGGCACTGCGTGGCCCGGTCAACTACGGTCTCACCAATTCGCAAGCCAAGTATTGCGTTATATTCTCGAAGTTTGCAGACCCCGCCACGACGCGGAAGTTGCTAACAGTGGACGGATTTGTGTCGCTGATGGTGCACGAATGCAAGGATAGCGTGAAGTGCAAGCAGTTGATAAAGTTTCTGCGCTCGCGAGGCTACTCGGAAAAATCGTTGAGTGCTGGTGCGTCACGTAGCAGCAGTGGAGATGACGAAGAGAAGTATTCGCCTAGTAGCGGTGGCAGTGATGGAACGAAGGCTACAAAAGTGTCTGGCCGAAGCGCGATGCGACAGCCTGTTGTGCTTCGTGGCTTCTCTGCTGACCAGAATGTGCTGAAGTGCGTGGAAGATCTGCGTCAGGAGTACCGTACCCGAACTGGCAAGAGCGACGTGACCTCGTCTACCGCTGCTGCAGCCTTGCCACCTTGGAAGTTGACGTATAAGCTCTACTGTGATTTCCAAGTTGAGTGGGAGGAATTGCCTCCCCCCAACTCCCGTTCGACGAGCTCCAGCGTTGAATCGTTGCAGTCTCTAGCGGAATTGGAGTCAAGACCTCCGGCACGGTTAATGACACATGGTATTGTCACGCTTGACGGCATGAACGCTAATGGGGCAACCGAAGCGTCGCGATGGTTAAGTCGGATCACTCCCTCGCTGGCTGGTGGAGGCTTGCGTGACGGACTCGTTGTGCCTGACGCGGTAGCAAGTGCGGTGCGCTTGCTCCGCTATTTATTCCAATTTCGTGCGGAGGGAGCGGATCTCGATGAAGGACTATGGACGAGCCCGCGACTGTATAATAAGCTGGAGACGCAGCTGCAAGATGTGCTCTCCATGTGTAGTGGTATCTATCCGCCCTGGTGCGATGCGTTGGTGACCCATTGCAAGTTCTTCTTCCCACGTGAGCTGCGGGAAAAACTCTTCCGCTCGACGTCTTTTGGTTGTACGCGCTCGCTACACTGGTTCCGCAACCAGCTCAATGTCGAGGAAGGCTCGGCTGATTCGACGTCTTCCATGGTGGGAGGCGGCATCTACAATCAAGAGATCTCCATCTCGCCGATCCCGAAAGAGCGTGTCAAAGTGCATCGCGAAAACATTCTTCAGTCTGCGGAGGCAGTGATGAAAATGCACGCGAAGCGCAAAGCTATCCTGGATGTGGTATTTGTCGGGGAAAAAGGCTACGGCTCGGGAGTGACGGCGGCATTTTATTCGACGGCGGCGCACGCGTTGCAAGCAGTAAAGGAGAACCAGAAGAATCGATACTGGATCCCAGGCAATGATGATGAGGCAGAGGCTGTGAAAGTAGCGGACGCCATTGATGATGTTGCTGATGACGCAGCTGTGATTCGTCACCCCAACGGCCTGTTCCCGTACCCCCATCGAACGACGAGTCCAAAGCTCGTCGAGCGCTTCCGCATGATGGGAAGACTGGCAGGCAAAGCGTTGATGGATGAACGTTTGCTCCCGCTACCGTTGTCAAGCCAGTTTATGAAACTTGTGGTCGGCGAAAGCTTCGGGATTGAAATGCTGGGCGATATCTTCCTGAGCCACGGTCGGATTCTGTATTCGATGTACAAGGCCTCGAAGAAGCTAACTGCCGGCGAACGGGATGTCCAAATCGACCAAATGGGCGTCCAGGACTGGTTGAATGCGGTGGGACTCACGTTTATCGATCCGTTTTCACAGGAGCCTCTAGTTTCCGGCGGAGAAGAGCTCGTGGTTACTGCAAGCAACTTGTCATCCTACGTACGGGCGGTGCTGTCCTTGTGGCTGGACTCGGGTATTCGTGCGCAGGTGTTGGCGTTCCGCGAAGGCATTGGCGAGGTGCTTCCACTGGGAAAGCTGCGTCTGCTGTTCGTGCCGGAGCTTCTGTCGCTGCTTTGTGGTGAGGAAGACATCGAGTGGACCGCGGAGTCGTTGCTCAAGGATACAAAGCTTGCACACGGATACACCAAAGACAGTCAGCCAGTGCAGTTCTTCTTCGAGGTACTGGAGCAGATGTCAGGCACCCAGCGGCGAGCTTTCCTGCTGTATGCAACGGGCTGTCCGAATTTGCCACCGGGAGGGTTTCAAGCGCTCAAGCCACCCTTCGAGGTCGTCCGTCGCGTCGTGGATAACCTGGATGTGGATCGTGCTCTGCCATTTGCTCGTACGTGTACGAACACGCTGCACTTGCCGGCCTACTCCAGTAAGGCCGTCCTTGCCGAGCAGATGGCTTTCGCCATCGCCAACAGCCGCGGCGTGATCGACCGAGACTAAGTCGTGCAGTTGGCAGTACTTGCACGTTCGACAAGGACTGCTTCCCAGTCGTGTTGATGGAAAAAAGAGGAATGAAGCGTAGATTGTTGCTTGCAAATTCGCTGGTCAACTTACTTTGGCGCTTTGGACGGAGATTTCTTGGCTTTCGGTGTCTTGGCCTTCGCCTCGTTTGCAACAGAAGCCTTGGAAGCATTTGTGGGAGCTGCCCCTGAACCAGTTTTGTTTGGACTCTTGACAGCCTTTTTAGGGCTTGACTTTCCTGCTTTCGGAGGTGGTTTCTCCGGTGATGTGGGTGTTGTTGCTACCGGTGCCACAAGCGCAGGTCGGTTGTCGTTCTCCCAGTCGATCAACACCTGGCGGATCTGATGCAAAGCTGGTTATTACTACCAGTAGCGACAATTTCTGTGGGGGCTTACCTCGGCTCGAGACTTGACGATGTTGTTGGCGGCATCGAGGTCGTCTTTGGCGAAATAGTAGGCGTTCTTGTTGTACTGGTTCTTAAGACTCGGATCTGCTCCGTTGCTCAGAAGGACGCGCAGGCTCTTCTTGGCTTCGTGGAAGACGGCGATTGCGACGGGTGTCCAGCCACGAGAGTCTCGAGAGTTCACATTGACTTTCCAGACGCGGGCTAGCATTGTCGCTCGGGCTGCTGCTTCCTTCTGTGCGGTCGATGCACTTGCAGCCGCCAACGCTCTCGCTTGGGCCTCATGAGTTTTACCCTTAGAAACCAACATTGTGACCATTTCAACATGCTCGAACTGAGCTGCGAGGGCGAGCAATGTGCTGCCCTTCTCGTCGCGAATATCGGCGCTGGCACGAGGACGGTCTCCAGTCTCCAATGCCTCGTCGGCGAGTTGCTCCAGTCGCTTTTCCAGCGCCTGGACGTCCCCCTCACGCGCAATTTCGAGCAGCTCGGAGTGAATCTGTATCAAAGCAAACCGCTCACGCTCCACGTGGTTCGTGATTCTCTCTTGCCACTTGGCCTCGATCACTTTTCTTCTCTCCTCGACGAGTTTGTCGGTCTTGGAAAGGTCCCATTGCTCCAAAAGGGCCTGTGCCTCGGCAGTTTTGGCCACGTCGTACGCTGCCTCGCCTTGCTTCGAGCGCAGTCTTGGGTCCCCGCCACTCTCCAACAGAAGCTGCAGCGTTTCCAGGTGGCCGTTGTATGCTGCGCGATACAACGGCGATCGGTTCTCGTCGTTGCTCTTGTTCGGGTCAGCTCCTCGCTCAAGCAGCAATCTCACGATGTATTTGTGGCCCTGGCAGGCAGCTTCCGACAGAGCAGTGTGTCTGTGTCCGTCCTCGCTCTCGATGTCGTAGTTCTTGTCCAGGCACCTTACGACCGTGTCGACTTCGTTATCGAACGCCGCCTCCACCAGCTCCGTACTGTTGCGCTTCGTCTCCATCGCAACGCCAAGAAGCTTTGCAAAGTCAGCGCTGTCGGCATTACCAGCTCCTCCCAAGGACAAGTGCACGTGGATGACACACATCTCCTTTGCCGTTGCCGGCGGCGGCATCTCCGCTCGGCAAAGCACCACAAGCTTGAAGTGGTCGTTGATGATGAACTCCGAGACATCAGGGTCGCCCTCACCGGGCCGCAGCAATTTGCCGAACACCTCGGGGGAGAAAAGCTGCTGTCGTGAAAACACTTGACGTGGGAAGCTGTCGGAGGTGAAGAACTGCTCGAGTTCCAGCGTCACGAGCGAGTCCAAGTTGATGATGAGCAGTGATCCGTGCTTCAACGCACCCACGAGGTGACGACGCAGCGATTGCGGCGCCATGTCGGCCGGGTTGCCCACCATGAGCATCACGCCACGCTGGTACTTGAGGAATCTCGTAGCTTGACCTGATGGGTCCACTACCAGCGGGAACTTCTCCGTCACGTACACCGCCGTGTCCATGGCGTCCATTAGCTCCTTCAACGAGATGCGCATCGTCTTCGTTTCGCCGGCATCCTCTCCTTCCTGCGCGGTCATCTCCACAAGGGCTGTTGCTGGCTATTGTTGTCCAAGTTGAAGTGAAGCGAAGCCATCTTGCTTCCTGAACCTGTGATATATCATACGTTACCTGGCACATCACATATATTGATTTTTTTGCGTCATGTCGTTCTTCGGGTATCGAAGCTCCTCGAGCAGGGCGCAGCAGCAGGAGACGCACCTGAGCGAGCTGGAGCGGCTGTATGTGGCGTGGCCTTCTTCCCTGTCATCTACTCTACCTGACTCCTGAATTTCATGCTGTGTACGTTCTTGTGGCCCACAGGAGAGGTCGTCAACTGGCGAGTCTCGTTCGCGCCGGAGGTCGAGCCAAGAACCAGCAGCAAACAACCTTCGAGGTGCCTGTGGCCGACACTTCGCGTGGTCCGCTGATTCTGCAGCTGTATGCAACACTTTACTGTAAAGTTCGGGGCTCAACTCTGCAGATCGAGCTCTAAAACCTGTGCTTTCCATTGTGCAGACAGCTGCCGACCGAGTTCCCCGTGAAGGTGCCACGACTTAAGGTGAACGGCAATTACTGCAATAGAATGTATATTATTCCTGGTGTGTTGACTGTTGTGTTGTAGGCGTCGATCCCCGTGCAGCATCGGTGGCTAGACGCGGCGGGCAATGTGCAGGGCAACCCGGATCTCAACAAGTGGACGGCGCACTCGGACCTCGGCCGGATCGTGACGGAGATTGTAACGGAGCTGCGAACCGTGGCGAGTAATGCGTCTGCGAGTAAGCCGCCCGTGTCGCCTGCGAGAAGCAGCTCCCCGTCCCCTGCAGCGTCGCTGGCGCAGTACCCTGGATCCAGGGCCAGCGCCAGCTACGCGTCGCCTAGTCGATCATCCCCACAAGCTCAGATCCAGCAGTCGAAGCAGCCGGAAGTGCCGGATACAAGCAAGATGCAGCGTACGCAGATGCCCGTGATCCCTGCGAGCTTTCCCGAGCTGGAAGAGCTGAGGTAAGGAAGACAGTACTGCTCGCTTGTGGTGGAAAGTGTGGCTAACGTCTGGTGTGCAGCCTTTCCCAGCTGGAGAAACTCAACTCGGACAAGCGGGCGCTCAAGAAGCTTGTCAAGGAGCTGACATCAGTGAAAGAGTTCACGCAGCTACGAGACGAGGTCCTGAATAGCAACATGGGCATCGCGAAGACGACGCTGGGCCATGAGACTGAGCTGCGTGCACTGCAAGAAGAGGTCGAGACTCAGCGGGCAGAGCTCCGTGCTGCGCAGCAGGCGCTCGCGGAGAAGCAAGCGCGACAGCAACGCATTGTAGCGGTACGTTACCAACTGCATTCAGGTGTTCCCATGCACGTCAACTAACAAGAACCGGCGTCTCTCCTTATGCAGCGCCGCCGGCCGGACGCCTTGCTGGAACAACTCGCCGCCGCTGCGAAAGACGTGGACAACGAGACGGACGAGGTTTCCACGCAGTTCTCGCACGGCGACATCGACGTGGCGCAGTTCCTCTCGACCTATCTGCCTCGCCGCAATCTGTACCATGAACGTACGCTCAAGCTCGCACGAGTGCATCAGCACTAGAACCAGGAGAAGACGATGCAGAAGGGAGAAAATGGATAGATATTTTGTGTTGCTTAGTGGCTGATTGGTCTGAGCTGCTTCAGTTGCGGAACTTCCAGTCCTGGCGGCACATGGGGCAGTGCTGGCGCATGGACTGCAGCGACTCCAACCACTTCATGAGGCAATGCATGTGAAAAGCGTGATTGCAGGCGCCCCACACGGGCGGACAGCCGTCTCCAGGCATGGTGCAGTCCGGACAGCAGGCTTCAAACGCGTAGCGGCAGATCCCGCAGCACTCCTCGTCCACGCCCCAGCGCCACGTCGCCACGCCGTGCCAGCGCTTGACCGTCACCTTCATCTTGGCTCGCTTTTTTCCGCCACTGTCCAAACCCGTAACTCAAATGCCATAACCCGTATGCAATGAGTGTTGTACACAAGTATGCAACTCGGAGAGAACTTCTGCAGTCGCATTCCTCGCCACGTGCCTCACTGTCCAGAGGCGTCATGGCTGCGCATAAGCTGTTGCCGCTTCTGGCGCTACTGAGCGTGCTGGTAACATGCCTCTACGTGAGTGACATAGTGTCCACCAGACGCTTCGAGTCCGCGTGCGAGATGACGTGGTCGTGGCCCGTGTACGCGCCCGTAACTTGGCGAGGCGTCCCCTCCCACCCCAAGTATCAATTACATCGCGTTGACATGAAGAACTCGCGCGAGTCGCTGGATGGCGTACCTGTACTCTTCGTTCCTGGACACATGGGCAGCTTCAAGCAGGCCCGCTCACTGTCGCGCCACCTGTGGGACACGGACGAGCAGCTCTTTGACCTGTTCGCGCTGGACTTCAACGAGGAGCCCACGGGTCTCAGTGGAGCAATGGTGAAGGATCAGGCCGCTTTCCTTAATGATGCAGTCAGGGCAATCCTCAGGGAATACAAGCGGCAAGGCAAGACCGGCAGCAAGAGCAAGAAGAAGACGCAAGCCGTGCTGCCCGGGAGTGTCGTCATTGTCGCGCACTCGATGGGCGGCGTAGTGGCTCGTGCGGCCGAGATGCTGCCAAACTACAAGCGCCACTCTATTCAACATGTTGTGGCACTGGGCGTGCCGTATGAGGGGCCGGCGTTCCCGTTTGACGCGGAGATGAATGCACTGTATGAGAAGATGCACGCTCAAAAGGGGCGAGAAGATGACGTCGTGTACGTATCTGTGGCTGGAGGACATAAGGACACGCTCGTGCAGACAGCACTTACCAGTGTGGACACAGTAGCAGACCCGTCGAGGGCGTTTGCCGCGCTGGCGTCGGCGATCCCGACGGTGCAGACGCCCGTGGACCACTTTTGCTTGCTGTGGTGCCATCAGCTGCTCAAGGTTGTCGCTGAGAGTCTGTACAAGGCGGTGGATCTCGAGACCAGGGAGTTGATAAGCAGTCCGAGTAAGAGACTGGCGATTGCTAAGGAGACGCTGCTCGCTGGCCGAGTGGAAGCTCTGGAGAGTGACATTGCGGCCAACGTCTCACTGCACCACCTGTACGTGCAGGACGGCTACTACCCGGGTGAGTATGCGGGATATTCACTACTACTGCCGCAGTTCTTGACGAACCTGCTGCGCACCAAGTTGATGACGGTCATCGTGATCATGTACGCCCTGGCGCTTCAGATCGTGTACGCCCAAATGGCGCAGTGGCAGACCCGATTCAACCTACAATCGACGTCGTCGCCTCAAGATCTTAGCCAGGAGAACTTCCCCTCGTTTACGGCGATGCTGCACCCGGCGTCGCATGCCCCCGTATTTCTGACGTACGTGGTGAATGCCCGAGCCAACCTTGGGTTGAGCACGACGACGACTGCGGCAACTGCAGCTGTCTCGCTCGGCGTGGCTGCGGTAGCAGGTTACACCGGATATGCCCAGTTGCTGTCGGGTGGACAGACACTGGACAACTTGGTTGCCCCCGCTACGATGGCTGCTGAAGTCGTGATTCTCTACGCCTACGCGCTGGGTTTGTTGTACGCGATCACGAAGCTCTTCTCTCTCCTACAGCGATTTATCCTGTCGCCGGTGGTGTCGCTTTTGGACGAAATGACCGACCGCCTCAAGCTTCGTCGTTGGATGATCATTGCTCTCATCCACGGGGTCATGCAGCTTTTGGGGCAACTCACAAGTCCGTCGTCGGCCAGCACTTCGACTGTATTAGCGCTGCTGGTACTGGGGGCGCTCGCTGTTTTTGTTCTGTACTTGCTGGCGATGGGTGGAAACAACGACGGAACCTCAGACCAGCAACGCATGAAGCACTCGCTGTTCGCCGTATTGGTTCTGTCCGTTTTCCCATGGGTAGGTAAAGCGGCGTACTTCGCTGGAGTTGTGCAGTGGCCACCGTCAGAGCTTTCGAACGATCTGCTGATGGAGGGCGGCGCCTACGTCGCCGTTTTGAGCCTGTTCACATACTGCATCAGTCTGTCACTTGACTGCATGATTCCTCTTCCTCCGACTGCATTCTTTGGGGCTTCATCAGGACAGGATGCGGCATCTGCGTACGGAAACTCCTCAAGTAACTCAAGGGTCAAGATCACGGCCGAAAACTGCCCCAAGTGCATTTTCGAGGATGGCGGGCCTGGAGCCGTTCTTGAAGAATACAGCGACCGAACGACCCGCCGTGTTGTGGCCGGCAAGGCTCGAGAGGTGGTGTACGTTGGCCCCACTTTCCGTGTTGTCTCGTGCGACTGCGTCTACCGGTTCAAGAACTCGCGGGACTTCTGTGACTTCTGTATCCGGTCGTGTCGGCTTTGTGGAGGAGGAAGTGGAAACTACCACGAGGCGGCCAAGTACAAGGACTTCCTCGAAGAGAGCAGGGTCGAGTTGGCCATGCATGCTCTGGTACCACTGACTTTCCAGATCTGCGCCGTGGTGCAAGCCACCTACGGCTTGAACCGCGCCCACTTGTCGTTCTTCCTCACTCCTGTCTGTGTCCTGGCACTTGTCCTCTACCACCTCGCGCTACGCCATCCCATCGAGGCTCGAAGCATCAAGAACAAACAACGCAAGAAACTGACCAAGAAGAAAAAATCGTCGAGCAAGTCCAAGAGCAAGGCGACTACCAAGACAACAGCTACTCCTCCGACCACCAGCAACGCCACTTCTCGCAACAAGAAGAAAAAGAGACGCAAGTCTGGAACGGCGTCCACTTCCTCTGCTTCCCCGCTGAGAGAAGAGGTTTCAGCCTCGTCCTAGAACGTCTCCTATCCATCTTTTCGATAGACTTCATGACTTACACTTTTTCGGGGGTCGACGGCTTACTTTTTCTTCTTTGCCTTGACATCCTTGCCGTACGTGACGCTGCAGTACTTGCCGTTAATGCGGTACTTGGTGCTCAAGTAGTCCAGCACTTCGTTTACCATTTGCCCATGGATCTGGACCTCCTCGCCCTTGCTTTTGTCCTCGGATGTCTGCAGAGCAGCACTGCAGCCCCACTTCTTCTGTGCCTCCTTGGCGAACGCGGCACCATCGATGCCGAACTGCTGGTAGAAGGCGAGGCTTGTGACTGTCGTGTTGTTTCGGCGCTTCAACTTCTCGGCATGAATCGCAATCGGGCGGATGTTGCCTCCATGGAACTTGGCCGCATGCGTTGGGAACAACTTGATCCGATGGTAGCGCGTGCACTTGGACAGCAGTAGGTTCAACACCTCTGGCCGCGTGAGACGATCGGGGTACCCGCCCGTCGGTGCCTTCTTGCCGTAAAGCGCGTCGGTAAGCGAGCCGTTCAGCCGCACGAACTTTTTGTTTGTAGCATCCACCAGGCCCTGCCTTTCAACGTACTGGCTCACCAAATCCCGAATCTCAACAGGCGACCAGTACTTCTGCAGTGGCTGGCCAGCAGAAGCGCCGGGCATAATAGATGGCAGAAGTGTCTTGAGCGCGGGGGAAAGGCCGACGCTCTCCTCCACTTCAGGCGCGTACTGACCCGGCACAAACGCTGGCAGTCCTGCAGCTTTGTTGGCAGCGGCCTCCTCTTCCTGCTGGGCTTCTTCAGCGGTCCGATAAGCTTCATGCGATAGCACATCCCTGCAACAAACAGGCACGAGAGATCATAATGAGGGAAAGCATTGTCACTTCAAACGAGAGCGCTTCTACGTACGGGTGGCGTCTGGCAATGGCAGTGATCGACTGCACGCCGTCGTTGTCGACGACAGCTAGCAGTCCATACGCCGCCATCGCTTTCAGAAACACCGATATCTTCTTGAACGAGCTGCGCTTGATGTTCAGCGACACCCCCGCGCGGCGACACGGCAGCAGCACGTTCGCGTGGAACGAGCTCGCCAGCATTGGCAGCTCCTTCTCCCGAATCTTCGACGTCCGCAGCGCTTGCAGCAGCGCAGCAACATAATAGCTATCCATCTGCTCCTTCGTCACTTCCTCCTCCTTCTCCTCAGCCTCGGCCTTGTCTTCCAGCGTCACCGCGTCCAAACTAAGGTCCCCGTCGTCGTCCCTCTCCTCAGCCCCAATAGGAACCACCCTGTCCCCTAAGAACCCCTCGTTCGGCAGCGTTTGCGGCCCCATCTGCCACAGCGCGTCACCCACCACGTGCCAGAGCTTCAAAGCTCGGCCTTTCTTGCCGGATCTCATCACCTCCTCAGCGTCCACCAGCACTTCACCCACCCCAATGGCACACGGATTGCCGCGTATATAGACCGCCCGGAGCTCTCCTTTGCGTAGACTCTCCAGCTGCTCACTGGACGTGAACACCACGCCAGGCAGCATCACGTCGGCGCCTCGTAGTACGAACTCGCTGACTGGCGCGTGCACCACCAGCGGCGGCAGCAGCTTCGGCGACCGCCAGAGAGCGTACACTGAGAAGCAGAGCTCTCCCTTGCCCGTCACGTCGAACAGCAGCGGCTCACGCGTCTCCTCGGACGCGTATACGACCGTCCGCGCCGGCGCCTGGAAGCTCATCTTCTTGACCGCCGCCTTGGACGCCAGCAGCGCCTTGAGCTGCGGGTCGTCGGGTCCATCGCATGAACTCTTGAAACGCTCGGCCACGTCGCGCCGCAGCTTCTTGGCGTCCTTGTTCTTCAGCAGCACGTTGCCGCTCACCTTGCCCGGCTTGCCGAACATATTACTTCGTTGGCTGGAAAGTATCTGATGAGAAGGGGTTTTGATTTCTCCATTAATTTATTGTGCATGTTAACCCATCAATGTTTGGATGGGCTATTATTAATAATACATGTACACTAATATTACAACAGTTGAGGCATGGACAGTGAAAAACTGGGGGTTTACAATTGGTACTGTAGCTTAAATATGCGCCTCGCCTCTCTAAATGATGACCACGGACGAGCGGTTGGTGCCCCAGTCGCTCTGGAAGCTCACATGCACGTTATTGTCGTCCAGATCGAGTTCCCAGTCCTCGTTCACACTCACGACGTCCGACGCGTTCATCCCGGTGGTGGCTCCGGACTCCATGTCTTCCCAGTTGCCGCTGGTTGAGTACTCTTCAAAGTCGTCCGTTTCCGCCAGAGACGGATGCGACTCGACGTCCTGCGAGAGCAGCTTGCCTGTCGAAATGCTCTCCTCCATGACGGCGAACCACTTCTTGTTCCGACGGAAGCGCCGCTTTTGACCGCGTTCTTGACCGAAGCCGCGACCGAGTTTCCGACAGGCGCAAGAAGGTAGCTCGGCACTCGCTCGATAACAGGCAGTCGTCGAGCTCAGTCGCTTTTGAGCCGGAGGAGAGAAGCAGCGCGTTGTAACTGGAGAATCCGTTGCACGACGGTGCTGATGCGTCGATCGATGCCGCTGGCGATGGTTATTGCCGCTGGTAAGCGGTGTGCACTCGTCGGTGAAGTCTGCGGTCGTAACACTTGAGGGCGACTGGAAGGCGCTGTCGGGGGTCGCTGGTGCGTACAAGTCCAGCACATCCGCGTCGAAGTAAAACAACTCGGAGGTTTTGCGGAAGGACGACTGGTGGTGCGAATGGTGCAGGAACCCAGCGCTCATGAGCGAGTTGCCCATGCGATAAGCCTCTGATGCCGAGTCCACAAAGCCGAGCTGGAGCATGCGCTGCATGAGAACTTGTCCATTCACCGTCGAAGGTGCCTCGCTGCGCTCCAGTGCAGTGGCGAGTCCCAACGCGGTCTGCGCACTGACTTCCTGCTGAAGCGTCTCGAGCGCCGTGAGGATGTACGTTGCAGACGGTCGACGCTCCGGCTGCTGGTGCCAGGCGTCAGTGAGCAGACGACGTAGTTCGGGATGCAGCGACGACCCGAGCGGAGGTCGTTCGCCGTTCAGGACGCTGTCGAAGACCTGAAGGTGGCTTCTTGTCGCCTCCGGGTATTTGGAGCCAAGAGGGTGCGCGATATCCCACAACGTGATCGCCAGCGAGTAGATATCGGCGGCCTCGCCGTACACGGCAGTGCCAGCCTTGCCCTCGATCAGCTCCGGAGCCATGTAGTCTGCTGTCCCGCGTACAGTCATGGCACTTCTTCCTCGAACACGCATCGAAGGTCTCAACGAAAGCGGCGGTGACACAAACTGAGTCGACGTCGTCGGCGTCTGAACGGCCATGTAGGGTTCCGAGTCTCCAAAGAAGACCGTCGCAGTAGTTGCTGCCGTGGTCGAGCAATCCTCCGATACGCCGATCAGCCTGGCACTCTTCGGTCCCGTCGGAACACTACGCGACTCGCCGAAGTCTGTCAATTTGCAGGTACCGTAGTCATCCACGAGGAAGTTCGAGGGCTTGAGATCCCGATGCAGGAAGGCGGGCGTGAAGCTGTGCATGTAGACAACTGCGCGCGTGGCGTCGATCATGTAATTGAGGTCAATCAGCAGCTGCTGCCGCTTTTGCAGCGGGGTCCTTCCTTGTTCCAGGCCTTCCTCTAGACTGCGACGGGGCAGTTGGCGCAGCCTGGCGCTGGTCCGGGTGACGTCCTCGAGCGAGGCTTGGCACAGCTCGGAGACTAAACACACCGTCGGTGGGCACACGCACATACCATAAAACCGGACGACGTTCGGGTGATGCAGCGCTCCACAAAGTGCTGCTTCATGCGAGAACTCAGCCACGACATCTTCCGTGAGCACTCGCGGGGTGTACACTTTGACAGCGACCGGAATCTTGGAGTGGAGCGTTCCTCTGAACACTACAGCACTGGCGCCTGCCCCGATCTTCCGGTGCAGCTCCAGGTACGCGAAGTCGATGATCTGCTTGCGGTGCATCTCGATGAGCACATGAAGCCCGCGCGACGAGACGCGCTCGTGCAGGTAATTGTGCTTTTGTCGGAACAGCGACTGCAGATGCACCGCTCGTCTCCCCAGACCTCTCCAGTGTGCAGTGTCGGCCTTGAGCACTCGCCAGATCACCACGGGTACCAACGAGCCCCAGAAAATGCTCGCTAGACAAACGGTAAACGATACATTCAATACGCTGGCGCCAATGAAGAAGAGCTCACTGTACGCGAGCCTCAGGAGGTAGTAGATCCCGACGAACGCCGCATACTCCCGCAAGGTCTTGTCACTCGCTCTCTCCGACGGTCGCACGCATACCCACCCGAACACCAGCAACGGCAACGCTCCTGTCATCACGGTCAAGTAGTGGGCCGTCTCGGCGTCCAAGGCTAAATCGCCCAGCCAAACGATCGGGATGTTGTAGACCGCCAGCAGCAGCGACAGTAGTGAGGCCCGCACCAAAGCCCTCGTCGTCACTGCTTGCTGCTGAAGGTAGAGCACCGGTAGAGCCATGACAAACAGGCGTCCGCTGTAGTACACCTCGGTCTTGAGCCGTCCCGAGTCGCCCAGCCCCGGCCCCAGTGTGAGCAGCAGCGTCAGGACAACCGTGTACACTAGCGACACGGCCGTGAGTAGCCACAGCAGCGGCTGGAAGGCCGGCAGCAACACTCTTCGGGCCGCCCTCGTGTCGCCTCGAAGCGCACCTGAACGGTGATGTCTCATGTAGATAACGAGCAGCGCACATAGCACGAAGATGGTGCCATAGCCCAGCGCCATGGCCCCCAGCAGCAGCTGCACGCGCAGCAGCAGCGACTCCATGCGTCGCGCGCCCCCGAAGCGCGTCGTATCGACTTGTGCACGGATTGGTCTTGCTTTAGGTGAGAAGGCGGCGACTTCGGTGTGCGGAGGTCGGAGCGGCGCTGGCCTGTCCTCCCAACTTTTTTCTCCGAACCCCGCGCTCTCTGCAGCACCAGCAGCCAAGTGGGCACGCACGCGCCTCATGTTCCGAACTCAGAAACCGAAACTATCGGGCGGGTGGTAAGCCGCACCTGCTGGATAGCAGGCCCTGCTCAACATGAATGTCGTCGATTAGTGCTTCCTTAGATCTATAGTACGAGGGGCTAGAGCAGAGGCTCGACGCCGTTCCAGTCGATGGCGGCGCGCGGCCACTTGGTGCGGATCACGAGGTTGAGCGGCGGCACGAGGTCTTCGTGACTGGCGACGGGGTGCTCCGTGTGCGCGCAGGTGTCGACGGTGAGACGGATCTCCTCGTCCTGGTTGGCAAGACCGTCGTAGTAGAGGAGGTCGAGGGTGCGTCGAGCTTCGAGCGCCCGGTTCTCTAGGTCAAGCGGGTCGGCCGCCAACAGCACCGAGTAGTGCGACTCGCTGCAGACGACCCAGACGTTCACCCTAGGCTGCTTGAGGTGCGAGCCCACGACGAGGTTCTGGTACGCCTCGAAGAGCGAGAGGAAGCCCACCTCCGACTGCGACGAGATACCGTGCAGCACGATGGTTTCCGAGGCACGGTCTCCTTCCAGTACCTGATCCCCATTGAAGACGTTGCTGTGCGCAGACCCGCAGAGCAACAGGTTGACAATCTCCTGTGTACAGTAGTCGTGCGCTCCGATGAGCTGGCCGCCGGCGAGCTGGTCCATCTCGCTCTTAATACTCTCAACTCCTTTGGTCAGCAGTACCGACAGCACAAACTGCACGAGACCAGAGCCTTTAGGCTCCATGAACTGCGGCAGATACGCAGCGATCAGTTGCCGCGCTTGTTCTTCCGAAGTTGCAACGTGCAGCTTCAAGCCGGCCATGAACCTGCGCTGTCCGCCCGTCTCCTCGCCTTTGACGGTAACGACGCATTCGTTGAGGTGCGGAACTTTGGCGGCTTGCCAGAGGATGTGGGCCAAGGCTTGAACGAGTGCAGCCTCTTGGTGAGGAAGGCCGGGCTACAGTTGAGGATAACGATCTCGAATTCTTAGTATTTTTCTAAAGTTTCAGTCGTGGCTTCATCGAGAAAACGTACATTTTTCCAGTCGGCTGCAGCGCGTTGAAGAAGGAAGCGCAGCACATAGGCCTGGACGACTGCCAAGATGCCGCATGGGCCGCCTTGGTGCTGAACCAGCCCATACTGGAGATTACGTACAGTCGAGAACTCAAAGCCCTGTGAATAACATGCAAATTTCAGCCCTGCAACGCCGCCAACAGCTTACCGCACAGCACCATAACTCACCTGTTCTTCCCAGTGGCTGCTGAACGTCTTCTTGGTTGCGCCAAAAAGTAGCTGCTGCACCGCTGCGACGTCCGAACTTGTGAGAATTCGCGTCGTCCCGCTAGTAACTGAAGAGCTGGAGTTGCTGTGGATGCTTCTGCTGGTCGGAGCGCGACTAGCTGTTGTCGGCTGTCCGAGAAACTCGCCCATATCCTCGCAGTCTTCCACTTCGAGAGCCTGCGACGAAGCCGGAAAGGGCTTTACCAATGGAGCTTCAGCTCGTCGACATGCCACGAAAGCTGCCGGCGGTTCCTCAAACTCTTTGGACGCCGGTGGGGAATCGAGACCGGGTAAATCCTTCCCGTCATCCGCTTCGACGTTATCACTTTTGGCGGCGTTGGTCTCGACTTCTTCAGCGTTATGCTTCGGTTTATCATCACTAGGACGCTTGCGACGCGGGGACGCCTTCTTCGCCGCCGTGTTGGTCTGCTTGAGTTCTTTGTACTTGAGGTAGCAATGCTTCTTCGCTCTGCCATTCCCCACAAGACCCGCGATCTGCTTCCACCGCGCGTTCTTGTCTTCCACCGCGCTTGTCTTCTTGATCGCTTTCTTCAAGGCGCTGATCTCTTCCTTGGTCCATTCCGTGGCAGTGTCTGTTTCGCTCTCTTTTCCCGAGCTGGTTCGACGTGGATTGCTAGACGACGACAGGTCCTTACCATCGCTGGCTGCACTGATCATGTATTCCAACAGACTTGTACGCTCCTCGGTGGCCTTCTTCTTCGCCTCCATATCCTCTGAAAAGCGCTCACTTGCAATTGCGGACATGCCCGACCCAGATGATTTCTCCATGAAGGCAGCTAATGCCCGCGGGCAGTTCCAACTCTTGAGGCAGTCCATGACAACCAGCTCTGCCTGGCGAGTGACATCAGCAGCAACATCCTCCATCACTACAGAACTCTCGGTACTGACACCAAGTTCCCGTGGTCGCCTGCCTGGTCGCGCCAATCGACTCCACTATTTTTGAGAGAAAAACGCAGGGGATCTGCGTCCACGGCAAGATTAACCGACACTAAGAGCGCGATCCCAGGCCACAACTCGCATACACCAAACCATGCTTCATTTAAAAAAGATCGTCAGCATCTCTTTCTCCGCTCACGCTCGTCTTCTAATATACGAGCTTGTTGCTTCATGCCGTCAAGGCGAACCGATCCAATTTTACGCAAGCAAGCCAAGCGTAAACTGACAAAATGTCGTAGGAACAACGCAGCATTAGGAATCACAAATTCAGCCCATGAAGCAGTCGAAAGTACCTCTGACGATAAAGCCCATGTCGAGTAACATGAAGCGCGAAGCTTTCGTGGCTGCGTTATCGGCGGAGTGTCCGTAGCGCCTTATCGGATGCTCATGACGCTCGACAGCGACGAGCTGCTCAGCTCAGCAGTGGTTGAGCCCGCCTTCCGTGCTTTACGGTTTGGGCCAAAGACCTTCCAAAATCGTAGGGTTTCATCGGCTGCGCCGGACACAACCGTCTCTCCGTCAGGCGATGCTGCAAGGTGCAGCACACGGGATGTGTGGCCTGTAAGCTCCTTCACCTTTGTCATGCTCGGGTACTTCCACAGACACAGCTCATTTTGAGAGTATCCGTGCGACGACAACAACTCCTTCTCTGTGGTAGACCACAATAGAGAGCACACCTGCGATCCCGTGTCCACGGAGTTCAACAGCGCTCCATTCGTCGTGTTCCAAAACTTGATGGTGCGGTCCGCAGTGCCGCCACCAGTGGCCAACAGATTGCGCTCCCAAGGGCACCACGCAATCGCTTTCACTGCTGCTGAATGCTGCTCCAAGCGGTGAGTCGGGGTCTGAATGCTGCGGCTAGCGCCAATGCTACCGGCCTTCCACAGACACAGCGCATTGTCATTGCCGCCAGATGCCAGCATCGTGCCATCAGGCGACCATTGCAAGCCGCAAACCTCTTGTTCGTGGCTCGACAGCGTCGACAGTTGGTGGTGCCGAGCGCGAACGTCGTGGTGAATGATCGTGCTGTCGCGCGAGCCTGACGACAGCACGTAGCTGTTCCACGCCAGCGCACCCACGCGCGAAGAGTGGCCGTCCATCGTCCGCACTTGACGAGAGGCACCCACGTCCCAGAGCTGAACGACGGACTCGCTCGTTCCAATTGCCAAGTGTCCTGATCCACCGGCTGCGTCGCTCCACTGCACCGAGCTCACGTACTCGTCTCCATCGAGAGCCATCAGCTCGTTAATCTCGCCGGAGACGGCGTTCCAGAGGTACACACACTGACCCAGCGCTACGGCCAGGACGTTGTTGCTCCCCCACGATAGCAAGTTAAGGTAGTAGTCGTTCATCAGCTCGGGCGCATCCAGCACTTTGATGGGCGCCGAGGGGACGTGACGGTTGAGCTTCTTGGCGGCCGCCGCAGGCACTACGCTCACCTTGTTGTGCGAGAACCTGGCCTGCAACGTGGACTTGAAGGAGTCTGGCGGGGCCACAGCCGGCTTGTCCTTGGTGAACTTGAGAATCTTGTGGTTCGAGTCGTCCTCCTTGCCCAGCAACGCGCTGGCCAGACGTTTCTTGTAGATCTGTTTCTCCTCGTCCTCCGCGGCGCTGCTGCCTGTAGCTCCAGAGTGTCCAGGACTACTCTTGTTCCTGCTGTTAGTGGCCGCCTCGATGGCTGCCGCCGTGTCTGGTGAGTTGCACTGCACCAGGTCGAGATTCATAGCGCTACGCGTGGGGATGAAG
>AWVW02032232.1:0-20381 GCA_000500225.2 Phytophthora pinifolia
TAAGAAGCAGTGTGTAACTTCAATCAAACACGTTGTGCACTTCCTGCGACCAGGCGACTGCGCCTAGTCGTCAAGGTCGAGCACGTCTTCCTCCTCTTCGAGTTCGTCGACCGAGCCTACATCTTCATCTTCGTCTTGGTCTACGCGCTGCGGGAAGTAGTCGTCGTCGCCCTGTTCCTCCTCTGCGTGGCGCTCCTTGTGGTGATGGTGATGCCTACGCTTGGGGCGTTTGCTCTCGCCGTCTTCGGACGGCTCCGGCTGCGACGCCCGGCTCTTCTTCTTCCTATGCAGCACCTTGGGAGACTTGGCGAGCGGCTTGAACGAATCTGCCTGGGCGTAGTCGGCCAGGAACATCCCCACCGATGCAGCATCGAACACGTCACCTCGAAATGCCTTCGCCGCCAGCACCTTTTTGCGCGAATCTGGGTCGCGTTGGCGCCGGAATAGCACCATGCGGTGGTTGCCGTGTCGGCCATCAGGCAGCATGTACTCCAGCGACAGCTTGAGGCTGGTGGCGTCGATCCACGCGAAGCTGAGTGTGCGGTGTTTGTGCAGGAGCTTGTCGATCCAGCGCTTCTCGTCCGACTGGAAGCTCTGGCCACGCAGGAGCAACACACAGCTCGGTCTGGACAGACAGCGAGCCTCCAGCTGCGCTGAGTTCTGCACCTGCTGCATGGTCTTCTTAGTACGCGTCTGGACGTGCCTAGCAAGCGCTTTTGCGGACTGCAAATGGTTCAGGAACACCTGCTTGGGCTTCTCCCCATTAGCCACCGTGAAGACTGTGGGCGAGATGCTGCGCTTGAGTCCGTAGCGCTTGAGCACCGACTTGCCCGACGCTGGCAGCGGCTGTGTGCAGTCCAGCACCCCCATGAAGCTCTTGCCGGCCAGCCGCGGCGACACCTTGTCGAACACCTCGGGAAGCACGTCATCTGGCCCAGAGCATAGCACCACCCAGGGCTCTCCGGATCGGAATACGCGATCCATCAGCACACTATCCGTCACTTCCAGGCGATAGACGTGGTCTTTGGACGTCGAGAACTGCAGGAACGCCGAGCCGAAGAGCGCTACCACGATGACCCCCACAGCCACCAGAACGTACCAGTGATCACGCCACATGCGGTTGCGCAGGAACATCTTCATGTCGCGAGAAGAGCTCGACTGCGCGCCGCCAGCTTGGCCCCTCGCCATGATCGCTGAAAAATGGGCAAAATGGACGTTTGCCCATTTATGTGGGACACGTTGAAGTGTTGGAGCAAGTCAAAACCCACGACATTTCCCAAGCGAGTATCCGAAGCAACCACCATGACTGGACGTGCCATGAGATCCCCGCTGCCGGACATTTTGACCGGCCTCGCGCTGGGCATCGGGTTCGGCTTGGTGTGGCGAGACTGGAAGGAAGGCGAGATGGAACGCATCAGCCGATACTACAAGTGGAAGGACGCCCACCGCAACCAGACCAAGTTGAACACGGGGACCAGTGGGGACGATGACGATGACTAAGATGGGGGTGCAGAGAAGAAATCAGGCTTGCGGCCATCGTAACGAACAACTCCCAGGTTATGAGGGCGATATTCGCTCGTCCAGAAGCGAAGGAAGCGATGGCTGAATATGTTGTTTGCAGATTTTGATCCCAATTAAAACCCGCAATTTCACATACAAACTTCAAGTCACAATTTGTACCATAATGCACATTAAATTGCTGCCCAATTTCGACATCTTGATGCCATTTGACAACATGCCACGTATATCGCTGCTACTCGTGCTGTTGACCTTCGTGGCTTCTGCTGCTGCCGACGCGCTAACCACACAAGACCCCCGCGCACTGGAGCTGGTGGAACATCAGCACGACTCGGATCATGAACTGGAGAGCGACGGCGTCGTGGTGCGCTGTCGCTCGTGTGGCGCTGCCGTCGCCTACAAGCAGTGCGCATTCCACTTTCTCTCTGCTGCTTCTCTGCCACTGCTGACCCATTTCTACTGCTACTATAGGGACTATATTGACCTGCACGACACGTCCAAATCTGTGGGGAGCCGCCACGAGGCAGTGCTGGGCGACGACACGGAGCTCTTCACCTTCGTGAACCCCAGTCGAGTGCGTCTGCTACAGCAGCAACCCCATCACAGCATGGACTCTAAATTATGGGTTCGTTTTGTGTGCCCACTACAGGCCGAGTTCGAGTTGGCCGGCTTCAAGAAGGTGCTGGGTCTGGAGGGTGAGGTCTTCTCTAAGAAAGCTACGGTCTTCGACGACTACAGTTGGCGGGATATTCGCTGCAGTAGCTGCAAAAGACACATAGGGTATGTGTTGGTTGCTGTTGAGATTGGTATTGGTCAGTGGCTGACGATTTCTTTAGGTGGGCCTTCTACCATGACGAGTTGCAGCAGTGCATCAACACGCAGCTGGTGGAGTCCATCGCGGCCAAACGAGCCAATGAGAAGCTGCTCGCATCGACAGCGGAGATGGAGCGCAAGGCTGAAATCGTTAGGAAGGAGCTGGAAGGTCATTGCGTGTTCGCTGTGGCCGGCTGGTGGACCTACGAGGTCTGCTACGAGCAAGAAGTCCGCCAGTTCCACGAGGAAGCAGACGGATCCCGCCCCAGTGACTGGAGCATGGGTGTGTATGTACCCGATGGACAGGAGAAAGACACCGCCTACGTGGGCACTGACGTTGTGCAGTACTTTGCTGGCGGCCAGCACTGCGACGAGAACGGGGAGCAACGCAGCTCCAAAGTCGTGTACATGTGCTGCAAGTCCCGCCCGAAGGAGGTATCGGTGGAGAAAGTGGACGAGCCGGCGTTGTGCACTTATCTCATTTCGGTTTGCGTCCCGAGCTTGTGTGAAACGGAACGTGATGAAGAGCAAGACTCGGCCGAGAACGAACAGATTGTCGAGTTGTGCAAGGCAACGTTTGATGCTTCCCACGCTGATACAAAGGTGCCGGCGACGTTTTCTACGTTGCGTTGGTCTACGGTTATCTCAGACGACAGCAGCGAGTTAGACTGGGCTCGGCGGATGCAGTTTGCAGACTGAAGATAACTTGTTGTCTTCATGTACAGCTTGTCGAGACCATGAATGCACGTCTCCTTATGCTTTGTCGCATCAACTGATGCGCCATGGATGGGTTGTGTCCTGAATAGGTTTGCTGTTGTTCTCACGCGATTGTGTCTTTTATATGAGGAAGCGAGAGTCTACAAGTGTACCACCCGCGATATTGCGCCTACCGACATGAGAGCGGGCGGAAAGAAGCAAAACCTGAAGCGAATACGTTGCGAGTGCTGAGATGGCGTGGCTACCTATCCACAGGTCAAATAAGCAGAAACACTGGAGTGTACACGGGGTGTAACGTCAGTGTCGAAGCAAGAAAGGAGGGCCCCCAACATGAAATCATCGTGTCGTACCAGCAAGTCCAGCAGCATGAGCTCATATTCGATTCCGAGAAGCAGCGAGGATTTGGCAAACCTCGAGGCAGTATCTGTCAAAAAACCAGTCGTGGATGTTAGCCGTGGTGAATAGGATGGGGAATGAGAATGGCGACGCGTACCTGGCAAGAGGAGAGATTGTTTGCTGAACGACATGTCCGGTGGAATATCCAGAAAACGCGTGAGGTAAGTGTGGGCGCGGTAGATCCTCCAGCGAAACCTATCGTTTTGGTTCTCAACGAATGCTTGCAGGAAGTCACGCAGCTGTTCCGAGTTACGGACCATGGTCTCGGTTGTCAGCGCTCCGCTCTGGCGCTTCAAGTCTGCATTTTTCAGTGGAAGCGTTGACGGCCCTTTCGGTGAGAACGATCGCTGGATCAACCCTTCGCCGCTGCCACTACGTCCATCCACGCTGCGATCGCCCCGTACCGATGAGTACAATGCTCGGAACTTCCGCTCCCATTTCCGAGTCACGAAAACCTCAAACGTTTGGCAGTCGGGGAATGTGGAATCAAGATGGCGGCCGGCTGTGAGTCCGGCTTGTTCCTGTTTGAGCTGGTCGACAAGCTCCCTCATGCTGCCGTCGGCGAACGGGTGCGGCGATCGGCAGTGAAGGTAAAATCCGTGATACGTCTCGTCCAAGAAGAAGCAGCTCACTTTCGCCACAGTGCACAAGTCGATGAAAAGCTGTTCGCGCGGCTCATCGATGTAGCGCTCGTAAATCATCCACTTCCAGAGTCGTTGGCCGGAACAGAGGATGAGCCACCAAATGGCGACGTTAGCGAAGCGCAAGTACGGGTTCACTTGGCTATCGACAGCGTCATTGGATGCAGCAGTCGAGGAAAGAGTGACGTATTTCATCTGCGCTCGTGGAACTGGAAGTTCCAGCAGCCTCAAGTTACAGCCGTAGAGAAGGAAAATCATGGATACGAGGGTGAAGCACAAGGACGTCTTCCTCGCAGTTTGGAGCTTGTTCCACTCGTTGACAACCAAGATCATTCGCCATACACTCACTGGAGCGTGGGTGGGTTTGGCCGAGTCGATGTCCATAATGGTCGCGCGAGGCTTTTCCCAGTCGACGAAGAAAAGCTGCAGCTGAGTCTGAAGGTAAACATCACGGCACACCGTAGCCAGCTGGCAGAAGAAGGAGAGAGGAAGCAGCACTCGGAACGGGTAGTAGTCATCGACACCATTCGCCAGTGCATCCAAATTCACCTCCGGGAGCATGAGGACGGCGCTTGACTGGAGTCTGACGACCACGAAAAAGTAGCTGCACATGACAAACATCACTCCGAAGCAAATTGGAGCAAAAGTGCAGACACCGAAGCCCACAAAGGTCGACGTCACCTGCCACAGAGCATTCTCCACCACTTCGTTACGGATACTTCGTCTGTACCAGTTGAAGGTCTGAAGAAGAGCCCGACAACCACCCAATACACACCCCACGGTGAACAAAGCTCGTGCCACCGACCAAAACGTATCCATGTTGGAGGTGTACGTGACGCGAAACGATAGCGGAACGGATTCGGGGCTTTGCGTGTCGATATAGGCTATCGTCAGCACCGGCACGTAGATAAAGTGGGCGTTGGAAGCTTGCGTTTGGACCGTGAGCGTAATTGCTTGAGCGTATCGAACGACACTAGGTGAACTGCCACCGACAGGGATGCCCGTTTGAACATCGTACAAGAAGAACCTGTGGGTTAAGAAGTCGTTCGAGGCGTCGCTGTCCTGGTTCACGTGAGCTCCATTGCTGTCGCGATAGTTGAGATTCTGCACTGGAACGGGGACGTATCGTCCGTCTTCTCCATCACTTTTGGCCTGATCAACCAGGAAAAGTTCATGGAGCATTAGTGATCCCGACTGGAGAGCTCCAAGGTCGCACGTGTACTTGGATAGTGCGCTGACGCCAAATCGCATCCACGAGGGTGAGCCAGCCACGTTGCTGCTTTCAAGCTGGCAATACGACAACTCGTTTGTCAGTGGCTGGAATCCGATCAACGTGCCATTGACGTGGTAGCTAGCCAAGACGAACTCAAGGTGGTCGATGCTGCCTTTGTTGGAGTCCTCATCGGAAGACATCTACTATCGACACCCAGAAAATTGTCAGCTGAAGCGAGTCATCGTGCTACATTCAACCCCGTACCTTCATGACGATACGCGTTTGAACCACGCTGGACGCCACAGATCGATAGCTCAAGAACGGCAACGTCGTGAACCATCCGTTGATTTTGTTCACTGTAGATGACCGACCGCTGCGTTGGATTAGATCGAAGACCGCGCAGGAAGGCGTCGTGGGATCAAAGTGCTGCAGAACGCAAAGGTTTCCAAGCGCTTGGCAATATGGGATGTCTCTTTCCGACTGGTAGAAGTAGCATCCCGTGGTGGCGGGAAGAAACAAGTCGTCAAACACGGCGCTTGCGAGAGCGACGACGGAGTCCGAGCTGCCGGTTCCTTCCTTCAAAAAGGACGAGTACGACATTTCGTCGGCGGAACTGAGAGTGATCTTGGAGCTGATCAAGTTAACGTGCGTTTTCAGAACGCACTTTAGCGTTCCCATCCGCAAACTCGTGACCTGTTGATAGTTGCTCGGGCATCTGCAAATGGGGACATCTCCAGCGATAACCATTGCAGGATCTGGACAAGCTTCGCAGGTGTTGGTCGAACTATTGGCGACTGTGTTGTCTTGGCAAACAACACACTCCTTGGCGTCGAGATAACTACCATTCTACAATACGTGTACACCAATCAGATCAGCATTCCTGTGTAACGCGGCGCAGGTAAATGCGGCCATACGTCGCTTTTTTCCTGGAGAATGGAGTTGGTGGCACACGCGCACTCGTGGGAAGAATCCTGAATCCCAAGAGTGGAATTGCCGCATGACATGCAACGAGAAGAATCCCGAGATGGCACTTGGTCGGATGGGCATTCAGCACACAGCCTTAGGCTGCATGGCACAGGCCAGATCAATTCGCACGTGGATTCTTTTCGTGATTCCCAAATCGCGTCCTGTCTGCAGAACGAGAATGCGTGAGTACGAACGTGGCGATGGGCGCTATGCAACATTGGCGTACTTACCTGCACGTGCACGTCGTCACGCGTTGTGTGATGGTTGTGTCTGGAACCTGAAAAACATTTTCATGAAACCCAAACTCTACCATAACAACATGAACAAGAGAATTGAACTCGAGACCTACCAGCAATGAATTGGATATTGTAGAAGCCCCATTCGCAATGATACACCGACTACATCCCAGCGCCGATTGATCGTAAAACTCCAACGAGGCGCTGCAAGTACCGTTCGACGCCAACGATGTCGTAGTACTGTCATTGATGGTGAAGAATTGGGCGGGCAGAACTACTTGCGCCTGGCCTAGACGGTCATCGAAGGCGCAACACAGTGACCACAATACCCCAAGGACGCCGATCCTGGGATGCATTCGTGATGTCTACACGACTTTCCAAGAAGTGACCCTTCACTCGGAGTTACTTCAAAGCGGGGAATTCCAGATCCGCATTCACCAACATGATAAACAATCTTCACGCCAGCATATCTTTCTCCACCAGGGACAGCCCAGATTGCTTGAAGCTTGGTGCTATTTGCGCTTGGAGAAGACCGCCATTTTCAATGGAGGAGGCTGATTCTGTGGCACCGTCCCGTGTGAAACGGATCATGGCGTCCTGGATGCGAGTGAAGTCTTCCTGGTGGTTTCGACTTTGCAAAAATACATGACGTCCATCATCCCGTGTCCAAGGTGAATGGCGCGGCGCTGGGAGTAAGCCTCGTGGTCTGGCTCGCTTGCCAGTCGCTATTTTCTCGCACAACTTGGAGTCTGGGGAAGTATCGACGCGCGATTGCAAGACTGACACAGGTCACGTACTCGGCCAGCAGCGAGGATGGGAAATGTGTATTCCAGTGAAGGCGTACACTTGCGCTTTTTGGAAGGGTGCCCCGAGGTATGCACGCACACTCGGAAGCTGTAGGCAGACCAATTCATGACTAACACGTAGCACAGATCCCACCTGCCCCTGCTGATGATCAAGTTTACCGTCACTTCGATGAATTTCTCGTCTCTGCATGTGCCGACCCGGAGCTTCGCGAAGACTTGAATGCTTCTGAATCGCTTGAGACCAAGTGGGCGTATACCTTCTTGTAAGTATTGCAAGTTTTCTGGAGCAACTCGGGATACAAAAACTAACGATCGAACTCGTGGTTTTGGTTCACAGGAGCAAGATTCCGCAAGGTAGTGTCTCGGAGGAGTGGCTGGGCCCACGAGAGTGTGTGGATCTGGTTCAGCGCTTCCGCAGCGACGTGAAATGCGTCCACGATCTCTTCTTAGCGATCCGTATCAACATAATGCTTCGAGCCAGGTACGATGAAAGAACTGTTTTTGTTTTTGCATTTATTATTTATAATAAAGAACTAACAGGTTTCTATCGCGAGCAGTTCGTGGGTCATGACGTTCATCTCAGAACGTGGAGTCGAAGAGCTGATGACGCCTTTACAGAGTCCTGGCGGCACATCCATGGAAACCTACAACGAAGTCCTGAGCACACTTTTTGTGCTTAGCATCCATAGCAACGGATTCCAAGCGATATTGGACGTACCAGAGTGGTTCCCTCTACTGTTTTCAATGTTCAATTCTTCATGTTCTTCGAGCGAGATCAAGGCTCGCTTGTTGAAGCTGTTGGGAAAGTTGTGCAGCGAATCCGCTATGGCCTCGGACACCGTGATGAAAGATTTCTCAGCGTTTAAGACACCAGAAGACCGGCCTGTCCAGACTTTGGTGAACAAATTAGAGCAGAACCAGTCGGATATCACGCTTCTGCTTGCTGCGGTGAAGTTTGTCAACTCCATATTGGAAACCTCGCGCGACAAGAAGCTACGTCGGTCGTTCTGCGAAGATCTGAAGACAAGTGGCTTTCTCAAGGTACTCGAATCGTTTAAAAACCACGCAGTCGCTGTCGAGGGAGAGTCTCCAGCCGCTGATGCCATGGCTTCCCAAGTGAGGACATTCTTTGATCATTTTGGCGAAGTGACGAATGAAGACAAGTATGGAGCACTTCGATTTGCTCTCGGTGGGGCTTTGACTACCAACAGGAGCGGTTCGGTATGCTCTGACCAAGTTCAAGTTCATGTCGTGAACGATCTTCACGCAGAAAACCAACGAGAAAGCGACAAGGAAGGTGAACTAGAACACTCGGACCTAGAGTCTCTGGTCCCCGAAAGAATCGGCCGCCCAGAAAGTCCGAAGCCTAAAGCTTCGCTCGATCACATCTTCAGTCAGCTTCACTCGCATACGAAGAAGTTGGACTCGACGACGAATGACAAGCTGGTGAACCTGCTTCAAAAACTGGCCGTGACGCTTTCGCACGAAAGTGGTGCTACTCAAGCTGTTGAGCAGCTGGAAAAGAGCTTAGCAATGGCTCAACATCCAGGCAATGAGCACGTAGACGATGGTGCAAACACGAAGATGCCTGAACACGTGGGCGCATTGGAAGCCAAACCTCCTCAGGAACCGGATCTGCTTACACGTGTCGGCTTGGCGTTGTTTCCAGGCTTTAGTGAGCCTGCATCGTCAGTGACGAAGCCGCCAACATCAGGGAGACCGACATTCTTTTCAGGTTTGAGCGATTTCTCGCTATCGTCCCTGTCAGCTACAACGCCAGCGAAAACCTCGGTCTCAAGGCCGTCATTCAGTAGCTTTATCGGTGCTGACAGTGCTGCAAGTCCTTGGGGACGATCCACGGACTCATCTGGCTCAAGAGCAGTTAAACTCTCGTTACCGTTCTTCCAAAGCTCCAGAAAGGGACCAGGACTTGGCGTGACGCCGGCCTGTACGCCAATTGCCACCGCAAGTGTTCGGAAAGATGCCAAGCGCCCGGTGTTCCCTTCGTTCCCGTCGCCCCCGCGGAAGCAAGTCTCATCTGCCGTGCCTCCACCTGCGCCGGTCCTTCCTCCGATCGAGCTCCCAACACTTCCAGAAGTGGTAAAGCCGCTGGTGATTGATCCTGAGATCACCACGAATTCCCCCAAAGCAGTCCTGCCTCCTTCTACTGGAACTGACATTTCGAAGTTTCGTAAGCTTCTGTCAATGGGGGCACCCCGGGAAGCTGTGCGTGCCAAAATGCAGCAGGCTGGAGTGAATCCCGATCTGCTAGACGAACAGCAGGGCTTTACCCCGAAGGCATCCCCGAAACTGGCCCTTTCAGTGGAGAAAGCGGTCCCCGAACCGACCAAAGAAGCTGCTGCGGTTGCAGGACCTGACGTTACGAAGTTCCGTAAGCTCTTGTCGATGGGAGCGCCGCTCGAAGCTGTCAAGGCGAAGATGCGTCAGGCTGGACTGGATCCGGTCTTGCTGGACCAGAAAACGGAAGTCAAAGCGTCTACGCCACCGCTGGAGGTCTCGAGCGGCCCAGATATTTCCAAGTTCAAGAAGTTACTGTCGATGGGGGCACCGCTGGCTGCAGTCCAGGCTAAAATGACACAAGCGGGTCTCGATCCAGCTCTGCTCGATGGCCCCGCTCCTGTGGCCAGCTCAGTGACTTCTGCGGCCCCAGCGACCACGAAAGTCAAGGATGACCCCAACTATGCGAAATTCTTCAAGCTGTTGTCAATGGGAGCCCCTGCTGCAGCGGTGAAGGCAAAGATGCTCCAAGCAGGCCTCAATAGTGATCTACTAGACACCCCAGACGCCGCCATGCCCACAACTACGCCGCCAGCTGGATCCCAAGTGAAGGTGAAAGAGGATCCTCAGTACGCAAAGTTTTTCAAGCTGCTGTCGATGGGAGCGCCAGCTGAATCCGTCAAAGCCAAGATGCAAATGGCAGGCCTGCAACCGGAGCTTTTGGATACTCCTGACGCCCCGCTGAAGCCTGCAGCAAGCTCCTCTACCGCTGCTGCATCACAGCCGGCAGTCAAGGTGAAAGATGATCCAGCTTACGCAAAGTTCTTCAAGCTGCTCTCCATGGGAGCCCCTGCTGAATCAGTGAAAATGAAGATGCAAATGGCTGGGCTGAAGCCTGAACTCCTCGATACGCCAGACGCTGAGCTCTCCGATGGAGTTAACAAGGCACCAGCTCAGCCTCAAGTGAAGGTCAAGGACGAGCCGGCATACGCGAAGTTCTTTAAACTACTCGCAATGGGGGCCCCTCCAGAGAGCGTCAAGGCTAAAATGCGGATGGCAGGTCTCCAAGCAGACCTCCTTGACACCCCTGACGCTCCGTTACCCGGCTCAGCTCCTAGCCAGCCAGCTGCACCAGCCCCCGTCAACAATGCAGCGCGTCGAGCGCATCTGGCTATAGCTATCAAGCCTGTCGTCAAGGCGAAAACCCGTTCGTTTTACTGGCAACACTTGAAAGCTGAAGCGGTCAAAGGAACGATTTGGGAAGAGCTGGACAAGGAACACAGCAACCAGAGCAACCAAGACCTCCTCACGCTCACTGAAAACGAATTGGGGTTACTGGAGACAGAGTTCCCTCCCCCTGCGGCCTGTGGCCCAAGCACCGGCACTCGTCGCGGTAGTATGAGTGGCATTGGCTCGCCTGGTCCGGCCTCTCCGCTCGCCTCGCCTCGCATTGTGTTCCTGATCGATCGAGCACGGTCAAACAATATCTCAATCATTGTGAAGCAGTTCCGGATGAGCAACGCTGCCTTGCGGGTTGCTATCATGAAGATGGACGCGGAAGTTCTCACTCTGGACCGAGTCCAGGGACTGATCAAGATTCTTCCTACTGAGGAAGAGATCGCAGCGATCTCTGGCTTCAATGGAGACCCGACGACTCTCAACGGAGCAGAGCTGGTGCTAAAGGAACTCATTACCGTGCCGCGCTTGAAGCAGCGTCTATCTGCTCTGGAAACCAAGCACCAGTTCCCTGCGCTGGTGCGCGATCTACAGACCAAAATCAACAAGATTCGAGTGGCGAGTACCGAGATCTCGCAAAGTTCCGACCTCAAAACGATTTTGCTGGTGATTCTTCAAGTTGGCAACAAGATGAACGATGGAACTCCTCGAGGAGGAGCCAAGGGGTTCCGGATGATCGACCTAACTAAGCTAGTGCAGCTCAAGTCGGTCGACAGATCCGTCACGTTGCTGCACTACGTGGCACGAATGATTCGCATGAAGAAAGGCAACGTGGTTCGCCTTGGAGATTCCTTGGCGTCGCTGTACGACGTCCAGAGTATCCCAATCCCAGAGCTTCAGGGCGATATGAACAGGATCAGCGACATCACGGAGAACATCAACGTGGAACTGGCCGCCCAGCGTCTGAAGAACAGGATCGAGGAGAAGGAAGAGAGCGATTTGTTCGTCGAGGCCATGACCGGCTTCGTAGAGGACGCTACCAAAGTGGTCAGGACTTTGAGGAAAGAGCTGGACGAGACGCTACGCTTGATGCGCGACACGATGGTCCGATTTGACAGGAACACCGACGAAGAGGAAGCTCCTCCTCCGCCTGATGCTCCACTCACGCCAGCAGCTTTGACCGGAGCCGGGGAATTCTTCAGTATTGTCTACGAGTTTACCATGTCGCTCATGAAAGTGGATCGCGAGAACGAGCTCAAGCGCATTCGAGACGAGAAGCGCTTGAAGCAGCAGGAGCTCAAGAACGCCACACCTCGTAGAAACTCAGTTGATCGGCCGGCTCTGACCAAAATGAACAGCAAAGTGGCTGGCCCAGAGACGCCAGATGCGCAGCGACGGAAGAGCATGATCGCCGTGCCCAGCAGCGTAATCTTCCGGTCCGAGGGTGTCAGCAAGCTCCTCCCGGGCGTTCCCAACAACCCAGTCACTGCGAATGCTGACGATACTATTAAGCCTGAAACCGAGCCGGAATCTACGACTGACAACAGGATCAAGACTCCAGAGGCTGAGGGCAAGCAGCCAACGCCTTCGGCGGGACTCCCAACACCAACACGTGCAGTTCAATCGTCGAGCAAACCGGAAGAAGCCTTGTCGAAGGCAACATCCGAGGCGAAGGCTGTGCCGAAATCATCGAAGGCTGCTCTAAAGGTACCAGGGGAGCTCATCCAGGCCGCAGCCCTGGCAAGTGCCGCTTCTCCAATGAAGAAAATCGTTGGAACGATGCCAACTGGTATCCCAAGTCCGATGAAGTTGAAGCGCACAAACGCGTCTGCTTGCTCCACAGAAAAGAGTGCAGCTTCGACCGCGTCGGCAGTTCCGCTTGACGCTGTACCCCTCAACGAAATCAAGTCGCCAAAGCACGCGACTAACAACGAACCACCCGAAGTTGAGGCCGAAGGTGATGACCACGACAACAACAACAGTGAGCCTTCTTCACCACAGAAGGCACTGTCGGAAGCGGAGCCTTCCACTCGCGTGGTCGGATGCTTAACATCTTCTTCATAAGAAAAATAAACTAAACTGAAACGGAAGCGAATCCTGTCTTTAATCACGATGCAGTGTGAAGAGACACTTTGCCTAACAGTGGACCCTTGGCGCTCAAGAAAGAAGGCGTGATGGTCGGGCTTTTGCCTGCGTTGATCCTCTATGTGATGATGCCAGTGAGAACGGAGGGCTACACGTGCCCTTTAACGGACGACTTGTAGGTGAAGTGTACGCGATTTAAAGTTTTCGAACGCACCAATGCTAACTAGATCATGTGCAGCATGTCCGTGTTATCCTTGGCAGATGACACCCCGCTTGAGATGACGGACATCAACAATCTAGGCCGAAGACTCAGTACGAATCTGCTGAGCTCGTTCCGAGCCATTGACAAGAAAGGCTTGAGAGGGTTTTTCGAGGGAGGCGTCTTCGCACTTTCGACCCCACTCTCCTGCGCTGAGCTTTGTGATGCTGACCCGTTGTGTCTTTCATTCGACTTTGAAACGATCTCGCTCGACTGCTACATTTCCCATACGGATCGCTATGCTCACCCAGAGGCGTTTCTTGATTTCCCTACCGGAGTTTACTACGAGTGGCAGGGGATCGTGGATGCTCCTGAAATTGAACCGAATGGCGGGCAATTCAACACCCAAGTGGTGATCCGATTGCTCACGGCAAAGCTGGGAGCAGCAATTCAGTATCGCATCATTGCTTCAACCGACCTTGGCGATGTGGAGCTCACGGCTTCGGGACTGTTTGGCTCAGGAAAAAACTTTAGTGTTGCTGCGAGTGGAGACATCGTCACTCTACCAACTTATTCCTGCAAGGTGTTTGCCCTCGCAGTAAAAGAGGGAATGACCGACAGCTCTCTTGTGGCATCCGACGAGTATCGCATTTTCCGTGAGGCCATCGATTTATCTGACAACCGGTTGATACAAATTCTAATTCGTGCTTTGTTTTTGCAGCATCGAAGTACGTTTATCTCGTGCCGTACTTTAACAGTGAGTACCACGGGTGTGTGACACGAATTGAACTCGATCTCAAGGGGAAGAAGAGGCCTCGTCCAGCCCGCTTTCTTGAATTTAGTGACTACGAAACGCCAAACGGCATCGGGCCCTACGACAACCAGGTATATGTCGTTGATTTGGCCACTGTGGATCCGTCTTTCAAAGGTTTCTATAGTGGATTTACTGCCTTTTCCAAGACGACGTTCGTGAACGAGACGTATCTTGTACCAGCCCCGGATGACCCAAAATACCAGGTCACGGCATGGCAAATTGTTCTGAAGGCAACCTTTGCCCCATCAGCGACACATTCGGGGTTGGGAATACCCGCCGAGTTGGATCAAGACGTGGAGTACTTATACTTGGTGCCATTCTTCAACGGAACAACCTACGCGTCCAAGATGCTTCGTATGATGACGCTGACGTTTTCGACAACGCTACCGATCCTGGAAACGCTTGATTTGGGAGGCGTGGACAGTAGGTTGAGAGGATTTGGATCCTCGTTTACTTACGGAAGTTACGGGTATTTGGTTCCAAGAGAGAACGAGAGCGGGCTTTTTGGCAAGTTGGTGCGCTTTCGGATTGACAATTTTGCAGCTGGAAGCGTCGAGGTGCTTGATCTGAAGGCCATCGATCCACGCTACGTCGGCTTCAGCAGTGCGATTACCTGTACGTTTTATTAATATTCACTCTTGCTTTTTTCCACTGATTTTTAAAATCTGACACCTGGCGCAGACGGAATATACGCGTACCTTGTTCCATTCCAGAGGCCACTTCAAGGTGATGAGCTAACCATGAACTTGCGCGAGTTTCCTGTCTCGAGCTCCGGCTTGGTGGTGCGAATTGATTTGAGTGCCTTCCGTGTCTCGGGAAGTCTTGATCTGGCTGAAGTGCATCCCGATCTTTGCGGCTTCAGCGGGGCCGTCACAGGTACATTAGCTTTTCTTTCATATCATACGATGAGCTTATTAACGCCTTTACTGTCTCCAGTGGCAAATTATGCGTACTTCATTCCATATATGCGAGTCAAGAAACCAGATTCACAGGAAGTGAACCCGTATTCCGGTTTGGTGGCCCGTGTTGACTTGCGCGATTTCACATCGGTGCAGTACCTTGATTTGACTGCAGTCGACAGTGGTCTGCGCGGGTTCATGAGGGGCTTCGCCTATCGCCAATACGTCTTTCTCGTCCCTCATCGCTCCCAGTACTACGATCCAAAGGGCCCTACACAATCCGGAAAAGTCGCACGGATCGATACCACGAACTTCTCACCGAGTGGCGTATCCTATCTGGATTTATCAACTGCATTGCGTAGTCAGGTTCCTGACATTGCGGATAGCCAACTGCGAGGATTCAACGGTGGCGTTGTGTCGGGAAAATATGGTTTCTTCGTACCGTATTTCAACGGAGCGACGTTCTCAGGAAAGGTGTGTAGAATCAACCTTGACACGTTCGACGAAGTGCAAACCCTGGATTTAACTCAGCTCAACACAAGCCTAAGCGGTTTTGCGGATGGAATTCTTTCACGAGTGGAAGAAACACTGGAGGAAAATTTATTCGACGAGTTCCAGATCCGCCTCGGAACAACGGACCCCTACAGCTACATATACTAAACCGACCCCGTGGCTTGGAATCTAGTAGCCAAATACACGGATGTGGAGCGTTTCTCGGGCTTTGCCTGCTTTGCCTTCGCTTTTGGTATCCCTGCCTGCAACGTGCAGCACGTATCTTCCTCCTCCTTGCTTCACATCGCGATTCCAAACTCCGTGGTAGCTATTACCGTTGCTGTAGGTCATGATGCCAGCTCCGTGTCGCCTACCTTCGTGAAATGTGCCTTCAAAAACCTTTCCAGAAGCGTATATGATTTTTCCCTGGCCTTCACGAACGTTCATGACCCATTCACCTTCGAACGTGTCGCCAGTCGAAGCACAGAAGAAACTACCAACGCCCTGCTGCATTTCGTCTACGAACTGACCATTGTATACATCTCCGTTTGGCCATGCAAACGTCCCCATCCCATTCCGCTTGCCGTAGTTCCAGTCACCCTCGTAGACAGTCCCGTTCGCATAACGATATATGCCTTTGCCATGGCGTCGTTCATCGTCCAACAAGCCTTCGTAGCTTTCCTGATGAGGAGTGCCTGGGCTCCACGTAAACGTTCCGTGGCCGTGGCGTCGATCAGCACGCCACTCGCCGTCGTATGTATCACCATTTCGATAGGTAAATTTCCCTTTACCATGCTTCTTGTTGTCTTGCCACTGCCCCTCATACGTATGCCCAGTGGCGTAAACGATTTTGCCACAGCCTCGCATCAGTCCATGCTCAAACTGACCTTCGTACACGCTGCCATCTCTCCAACGGTACACACCTTGACCGTGCTTCTCAGCATTCATGAAATCGCCCTTGTACGTATTTCCGTTGGAATATTTCATAGTACCTTGACCTTCGACGTGATCGTTGACGAGCGTTCCGGTATAGGAACTTCCTCTCGAAAACGTGTACGTACCGTAGCCGTGGCGTTTGTTAGCTACCCAGTCGCCAATGTACATATTGCCACTGCCGTAGAAGCGGTAGATGCCTTTTGTCTTGCCAGTTCCTTGCGCCACACCGTGAAAAAAATGACCGTCGAACACGTCGCCATTATCGAAAAGCAACTTTCCCTTTCCGTGCTGTTTGCCCTTGGAAAACTCTCCGATGTATTTGATACCTTCACTGGAAACGTAGATGCCGTTCCCACTCCACCTACCGCGCCACCATCCACCCGAGTAGACAGCGCCATTCGGATAAAAGCAAACTCCGCTTCCTTGGCGAAAATCTCTTTCCCAATGGCCTTTGTAGACTTCCCCATCAGCAGTAGCAAGTATCCCCACTCCACTCGCGAGGCCTTTGACTGTGTTTCCCACGTAGCGGTCGCCAGTGATCTTTTTAAACTTTCCAAAGCCGCTCGGACGATTATCGTGGAACTGGCCTTCGTACCGGTCTCCATTAGCAGCAAATAGTACCCCTGTGCCATTAAACTTTCCATCGAGAAAGTCACCAACGTAGCGTTCTCCACTTGGATAAGTCAAGATTCCCACACCATGCTTTCTTCCGGCTACCCAATCACCTGCATACTCGAAACCATCAGCACCTTGATAGATCCCCTTGCCATGGCGTTGACTACTTTTCCATTGACCCACGTAGCGTCCACCGTCCGTATAAATCAATTCGCCTATGCCGTCGAGACTCTTGTCAACAGCATGAAAGTCACCGACATAAAGACTTCCAAACCGAAGCAGAGCCTTGGCGAACACGTGATCTCGCTTGGCTTTGCGATGCCATGAAGAGAGCCATTCAACCTCCATTACCGACGGATCAAGGTCCTTCAGATGTGCGAGAGCTGCGACGTCTGGGTCTTCCAATTCTCCACTTGCAATTGTCGAAGTAATCGATGTCGTTGGCCCATGTTTTCCAAACCCGAGGTTACGCTTTTTCTTGGGAGATCGTCCATGAGAGTTGGCTTGCTGCCCGGCTAGAGCTTCCCAGTACTGCATACGATGCTGATACGCTTCTTCTTTCTGCCGCCGCATGTCTTCTTTGGCTTCTTTCGCTTGCTGTAAAACCTGTAGTTGCGTCTCGCCAGGACCCAAGATCTCTCCTGTGGCAGGGTCGTGACTGCAAATGCTTGTGCACATTGGGCACATTGGGAACGTCGAGGTGCAGACTTTCATCATACACACAGGACAGTACCAGATGTGTCGAGTTCTGTAGTGCTCGTGGATTTCATGGCTTGTCTTCGCGACGAAATCGCACTCCGGCCATTTACACACGAGGAACTCCTGGTACGAATCCGGCGGGAGCCACTGGGAATCATGTGTGAAAATGTGGAAGTAAAAGAACTCGTTCGTGTGCGGATCAAGTAGTTCCTGCCAATTCTTGATCGTCCTCACCACGGTTGATCTCTCGAGAAGCAGCTTCAGTGCGATCGGGCTGTGAAGCACTTGCCTCAACTTCCGTCTCTCCTCTGCGGCACGGCGACGACCCAGAAAGCCACGAATGATCCGCCCAATTGCAATAGCGGCCTTGTGGCGCTGCCGCTTGCGAGCAGCAATACGTCGCCCCCGCCACCCACGATACTGACACTGCAGCGACGTCGCCACGAAGTACTTCATATTGCGCTCGATCTCTTCTCTTAACGCATTGTCTCGGCACAAACAGACCTGGCGAGCTGCGATGGACTCGAGCCTTTTCTCGTAAATTCGGCGATAAAGCTGCTGCTTCCGGTACTGTTCAACAGGATCCGACATGATGCTCTACTCTTCACGACAGCAACTTGAGGAGAACCTAACACGGCAAACGAATTCTAAACAGCAAACAGCATCGGTCTATTTCCAGTTGTTCAGCTTGTGGAAACGAACAAGCCGCCTCCTTGACAGCTCTAGAATTTACGCTGTCTTCTTGGTTTCGACACGCTTCGCTGGTTTCGTGCCGGGGAAGGCCATGCCGTAGCAATTCTTGATGAAAAACCACACCAGCCAGACAAGCACAAACGCGTTCACCGGGATGCAAAGAAGAAAAGCGCCTACCATGACAATGAACAGACCCTCCCAACAGAGTCGCTGCCAGCGCGGAACGGCACGTGGAGCTTGGCATTCGATGGCATCTTGCTCCGGAGAGTCGGAATGGAACGATGTCGACTCAAACGTGTACTCGAGCTTCACTTGGTCATCGGCTCCACGGATTTTCACCACGGCAATGGGGTGCCCTTCGTGCTCCCAATCGAAGTCGATTGAGCCCCAGTTGAGATGGCCGTAGAAAGACTTTTGCGTCGGACGGAACTCCCACGGCAGCACAAGGTTTGCGTAGGTAAATACCAGTGCCATGATGTACCTCATTGACGGCACGTGGAACTCCATCTATCAACAACCAGATACACAGTCAACGACGAGCGTTAGATGATCAGCATTTCACCACGCTCGATGAGTCTACAGCCTTACGCACCCAGCTGTGTGTCATGCCGGAGCTCGTAACTTCAGTGATCCTGTTCTCTCCGTTGGAGCACACGACCTGGTTAATTTCCGAGAAATGCACATCGCCACTACAAAACCATAACGCATGTCAGTCAGCGCAGGTTGAAAACAATATCGACAATACAAGCAAATTCGATGACCGCAAACCTGAGAAGAATCGTGCCCTTTGCGTTCGAAGCCAGAATCAGCTTCAGCAGCCTCTCGCGCTGGCTCGGGAAGCGCCCCCAACACTCGGCGACAGGATAGCGGTCAGCCGGAAGGATTTGAACACCTGATACAAGCACGTTGAAGGCAGCGGTGGACGTCATGAGCTCGTTTTCCAGCCACTTCCATTGGGCCTCCCCAAGAAGGTTTCCGTTCTCCGTGTTGTAATCGTCGCGATGGTAACTACAGTCACAACATCCACGATATGTTAGCCAGAACATTTTCCCCTCACCCATAATTCAAGCTGTTGGGTGAGCTTGCCGCACCGGTTGTCAACAAGGATGAACTTGACGGTCTGCTCTCCCGATCCGATTGTGTACGAATTGTAAATACCCTACCAAAACACAGTCATAAAGGTTAATACCCCCCTCACCGACGCTAGTAATTATCACCACCCTACCTCTTGGTCACGGCGAGGAGAATCTTCTGGCTCGCCCATGAAGTCCAGGAAGACCTGCTGACTCTGCTCGCGGTACGAGTAGAACTTGCCGCCGTCGTTGATTCCGTAGTCGTGGTCGTCCCATACGCCGATCACGGGCGTGCGGTTGAGAAACGTCGCGTAGTCCTCATTGGCAAGCAGTTTACTACAACCAAAAGCACCGAGATCAAATGATCCATCAGTTCATCCAAGGCACCACCAGAACCTTCATTCCTCCCTCATCAGACGCACTTGTATCGTCGAATGAGCTCCTCCGGCGGGGCCTCCACGAACATCTTGCGTGGCGGGATGGGGAACGGTCGTGGCTCGCCCAGCTCCTTGACGTCGGCGTAGATCTGCCACGAATGATACACAGGCAGTCATATATCTTGAACCCCACGACTAGTGAAAGCTCTCCGTTACTGCTCTCACATTGTCACCCATCCAGACCCAGAGCTCCGGCTCGTGAGCCGCGATGTTAGGCCACATGGGCTGCGGGAAGCTCTGGTCGTTGCACGAACCGAAGGCCACGCGCTTGAGCGGCTGCTTGAGCTCCTGCACGCGCGAGGCATCGGGTACGGAGAAGGTGGCGGCAGATGATGTGGCCAGCAGCGAGGAAGCGACAACAGCGGCGACGCCAAAAGTCTGCAACATGGTTCCAACTTGTGTCGAAGCTGAAGAATGAAGCAAACGCACGAATTCCCCTCGGTATCCCGATATGGCTACATTTGAGATACAACCGTTTTCGTTGAGTTGAAGTGAGAGCTATTATGTACAGTACATGTACCAACATGTACTGTACGTGGTACAGTGCTGAACTAACGTATACAGTGGTGCACCGCGTTTTCGGCAGGTCGGACCATACATACTCTGCAGGGTAATTAACTTTGATAATGTGATTGGCAATACTGGCGTAGATGCCTACTGTATAAGTTCAAACAGGTTATTGACTAATACCGGTGCCGAAAACGCGGTGCACCACTGTA
>AWVW02032248.1:0-10575 GCA_000500225.2 Phytophthora pinifolia
CCGAGATGCCACGGCTGAATCAGCTCAGATTGAGCAACACGATCACGGATTTCAACACGAAGCTGCTCATCGATGCAGCATCCCGTGCCCCAAAGCTGCAGCGACTCTTCTTGGAGCACAACGAGCTAGAAGATGACGCGTTTCTGGGACTCAAAAAGATGCGGAAGCCTCTGCCGTTGCGGCATCTCCGCCTCAGCGACAATGACGTGTCGCCTGTAACGCTGAGGGCGATCTGCAGCGCCTCGATGGATGGCGTATTGAATCTTGAACGCCTCGAGTTGACCAACAATGTGCAGATCGGCGATCCTGGGATTCACGCACTGACTCCAATGCTGGCCTCTGCAAATGCTGGGCCGGCCGCGGTGCTGACCCATCTAGATGTCCGTGGGTGCAATTTCGGCCTCGAAGGTGCCACGAACTTGTTGCTTGCGCTGGGTCATAACAAGACGCTCAAGCACTTGAATATCGCGCAAAACTTTCTCGACATTGGGTTTGGTGACGTTCTTGCGGATTTCCTGTTCACGAATGATTCTGTTACGCACCTGCAAGCGAATGGTGTTGGGCTTGGACTAGCCGGTGTGTCTGCTCGGCTCTTGACGGCATTACAGAGTAATACGACACTCACCTCTCTCTCGGTTGGGGAGAACCGGTTGCGAGATGACGGAGCCGCCGCGATTCTTCGAGCACTCGTGAAGCGTGCACAGGCAAAGCCGTTCACGCTGGTCGATTTGAGTGGAAATCTTCTCACTCGGAGTGGACTTGCCATGATAGCCGACATTTTGGAAAGCCCAGGCAATGGTAATGCCGTTCATTCCAGCAACTCTGGCCGAGATAATACCGGCGGACAAGAAGCAGATCGAAAGCGGCGACGAACCGATAGCTCCGACAACCGACACAACCCCCTTGGTGCCACCAGCAAGCCAATCAAGGAGTTCTGCCTGCTCAACAACGACTTCATTGGAGGTGACGACTGTGCAAATGACAGCACGACGCTGATCGAGTCCATTCGACGCTCGGTCAGCCACCTCCAGAGCAACGAGTGGGCTATCCAGTACCAAGTCTACGACGATGAAGTGTAGGGCAAATAGAACACGCGTACTGAAACTCAAATGTAGCTTAGCATTTAGGCAGACATCCAACGCAGAGACCAGAGAGGAGTTTCTGATCTTTCTCCCCTGCATGTGCACCCTACCTCTCGGAGGCATACGCGTGCATACTCAGTCGAAAGCCGTATTCATGGGTGGCGTAATGGTGGTGCAACTCCCGATCTTCCTTTTGCTCAATGAGCTTGCGCTGCTTTTCTTGCAGTTCAGCAACGTGCGAGTCCAGCGAGGTAAGAATGCTCTGAAGCGGGTGAGGCGTTTCCTCCAGCTCTTCCTCCGAGCTGATGGCCTCATCATCGACTAGTGGCTCTTCGTCAGTATCTTCACTCTCGCCCCCCTCATCATAGCCTTCATCTTCTCCGTCTTCGTCGTCTTCATCATCTTTCATTTCACTTGGCTTCTCGCCCAGGCGGCGCTTCTTGGCAGTAGCATAATTCTTTCCGTATTGCTCGTCTTTGCCACGCTTGGATGGCTTCTTCGACTTGGTAAACTGCCGATACGGACTGCTCGGGGGCGAGTTGCTCTTGGAACGTTGACTGTCTTTTGCATCACAAGCGTTGCTGTAGCTCGACCCTGCACCGAGAGCAGCAACATGCACACGGTAAGTTATTCCCCCCTCTCAAAGTTACCATCCATTGTTCCTATAAAACGCACAAGCATTGTCCGACGAGGCAACAGATTGAGTATCAAGGGCGTCATCGTCCATATCGTCATCAGCGTCCCACATATCCTCTATAGTAATGACACACAAAGTTAGAAGGAGTGCCGAAGCAAATAGACAAAGTACCTGTAAAAATCCAACATACCTGGGCTGGATTGCTTTTCGGCAGTGCTTGAAGTACGCTCGTCGACCGCGTCCTCGTTGCTTGTTTGCGGTGTCTGGCCCGGAGATCCGAGCTTCCCAACAGTGTTCGAAACGTGCTCATCGGTAGCCTCCTCATCGCCAGTCTGGGGTGTAGGAACCGGGGATTCAGCGGCAGGTGATTGCTCAAGTTCATTTTCACCCCCATCTAGAACAGTGTCAACCTCAATAGTCTGAGCTGGTGAGCCAGGAGGTTGATCACGTTCACACGTGTCCAGCACAGCGTCTTCATCGCGCGTCTCAGATTGGGGACCAGCAATCGAGGATTCGTCATGCTCCTGTTCACCGCCAGCAGGATTTACAACTTCAGGACTGTGTTGAACGTCGGCAGCATTCGCAGTCACACGGCCTTGCACGTCAGCAGACGCGGCACCAATAACGGACACAGCATTGTCGGTCACACGGGCTTGCTCTTTCGTTTCCTGTTCGGGCATGGTGATGTTGGATGCTGCCAGAACGACATTCTCAAAGCCGTCCAGCGTGCCGAATCCTATTTACCAGCGATTCCACACAGTACAAATCAAAGGGCTTTCAGTTGCATATCCACCAAACACCCCCTCGCACGCAGGTTTGCGTACGCTGCTCAAACTGAACGAGAATGTGGTGGCCCTCGACGAAAACGTCTTTAAATGTGAGACCTACACTCGCAAAATGCATCGTCAGTTCCGCGTGCAGGCTCCGTCCCCATCCCTTCGTACCTGGCGTTAGACTTGCGATCTTATCGAAGAACTCAACCAGTTTGTCGGAACGGTACAGATCGATAGAATGCTGCATGCAGCGCAGCACATTGTGCACCACATTCTCGGTCCACGGGCATTGCTCCGCGATGTCCCGTACAAACGCTGAATAATCGCCTGCAGGCACTTTTCTAACTGGTGGGCGCGACACCGCGCCCCCACCATTGTGGGAACCCCTCGAGTGATGTGCATGCGTCGACTTCTGAGCGCTTTCGACAGGTTTGGCCGTCGAAACGGTGGCAGCATTCGTCGCAGGCATATCCGTTTGGTTTGCACTTGGACGAGCAATCGTAGCTGACCGAAGTTTCGGTCGAGACACCCAAACGTTTTTGCTCCGTCGTTTCTTACTACGCTCAGCCGTAAGCCTGAGGCCTGATGAGAAAAAAAAACAGTCAGCGGAATCCCAAGAATGCAGTCAGCATCACCCACTCAACTTACTTCGCGACTTGAGCGCTAAATATCCCAGCGCGTAGGGGTCGTTGTTATCACTCCAATCTATCGCCAACACAGAAGTTCGTAACCAGGAAGTTTGAGTACGATAAAAAGCTGAGAGCTGTACGTACCTGCGCAAAAGATCTTGTACGCTTCTGAGTTTGGATCATACACCGTGTCCGGCAAAGCTGCTTGGTTGGTGAGATAACGTCAGATAACATCACGAAACATCATCAGAACTGCGCAAGCGGCGTACTTGCTGGCGTTGACTTTCTCAGGAATTTCTCTCTCATGGCAGCTAGCTTGTTAACCAACGACCCATCAGTTCGATCTGAACGTAGCGCAATATGTTAGCGATAGAAGACACGAGATCACATTTGCACGTATCTATCTACTTACGCAACGCTTCGGCGGCTTGGCTTACAAGGTCCGAGCTCCCGGTCCTTTGAATTTCACTAGTGATCCGAACGAGAAAGTCAACGAGCGCCGTCATCTGTTCCGCTGACCACAGCTTTGGAGCCTTGCCACTGCTCGGTACTTGCACCTTTTCGTCTCGACGGGCTGGAGGAACGTTGGCGAAGACATCTTTGAGAAGCTCAAGACGCTTGGCACTTACTGCTGTGCGCTCTGCGCAGATGTAAAGCAGCACACATTAGTTCAAAGTCGATCACTCAGAAGTGCAGACAGCACGCAGTAGCACACTTACTGCGAGAGCGACGCCCCTCCCTTACGAAGATCTCACGGAGCGCGTAGAACTTGCCTTTCGTCTCCGCGACCGACTTGCCTGTACATCCAGCAGCGCGTAAGTCCCTTCTTCACTGCCAAGCTTCTCCCATTTGAAGTCCAAAGTACTCACCCCACACCTGAATCCGCTTGAAATACACGTCCTGGTTGCTTGCAAAGAGCTCGCAGTACTGCTTGGCCTTGTGGAGGAAGCGCCTGAGCTCGTCGGGCAGCCACACGCCGCCCGCCTTGTTCTCCGGCAGCTGACTGATCGACTCGTAGATGTGCTCATAGACGTACACTTCTTGCCCGTTCGTCACGATCACTGTCTCCATCGATCGCCATCCAACATCGTCAATACAGCGCTCAATATGCAGCTCTCTTCCTTCCACTGAGCTTACCGTCCGTGCGGAAGTTCTTGGTGCTCAGTCCCAGCCCGAACTGCAGCATGAGCGCCCGCACCATCTCTAGGATCTCGTACGTCGTCTTATCTACAGAGCAGCAAGATAGTCGCCGCAGCATCGTCAGTTTCCCAACTCGCACCCCAAGGCACCGACGGTAGTCTCCGCTATCTTCGACTTGTGACGCACCTGGCAGCTCAGCGCGCACCGCCTCCGCGAACTCGCGGTCCGTCGCGTAGACGTACAGCAGCATATGCTTGCGCAACGTCGCCAGCAATGCGAGGACGTCCATGTCTCCCCACCCTCGCAGCCGCATCAGCATGGTCTTCCTTCCGCTGATCCGTTGGCGTGAGACCTTGATGCGCTTCAAGACCGATGCTTTTTTCTTTTCACTGATTGGTCAATATTCCAGCCAATAAAGATAGAGAAACCCTTTTCGGTCGGCCGAAAAGGGGGCGATTTATTGAAACTTTAGGTTCGATGGATGTCGACGAGGAGCTGGGCAACCAGCGCGCGCTGCTGATCCCCGTCAAGAACTCGGACCAGGCCGTGGAGGTGTTCGTGGACGAGCTGCCGGATGACGCCAACGACATCATCGATATCCTGCGCGCCGAGGTGGCGCCGCTCGACGTCTGGCTGCAGTTCGCCGTACGCCCTTGCCCCCCCAGAAGCTGATGCGATCAACTTTTGACATTTTACGGCGCTATATGGTATACAGGTGGAGTACTACAACCAGGGCCATGTGGCGCAGTTCCAGGAGATCCTGGCCGTGGCCTCGGAGCCAGGCATCGAGGAGATCTACAAGGACAACGCGTCGCGCATGTGCCGCATCAAGTTCTTCATTGCGCTGGCCAGCCACGCCGTCAACGCCATGTGGAACGAGGAGGACGAGAAGAAGCGCGAGGCCATTTCCCAGCGGGCCGTGGGTTTCTTCCAGCGCGCGGACCGCCTGGACCACCAGCACCCCATGACGCTCGTGGGCAAGGCGCTCATGTTCATGGCCAAGAACGAGGACGACCGCGCCGACCGCTTCATCAAGAGCGTGCTCATCTCCAACAAGACCAACGTGCCGGCCCTCCTGGGCAAGGCGCTGCTGCTGTACCGCAAGAAGCAGTACAAGGACGCCAAGAAGCTCTATCTGGAGGCCATCAAGCTGCACCCGCGCAGCCCGCAGGCGGCCAACATGCGCATGTGCTTCGCCTACTGCTGCTACCACTTGGGGGCCGTGGAGAAGGCGCGCGCAGTCATGCGCTACACGGCGTCGCTGGACGAGACCAACGTGGACGCAGTGATCGCCAGCGCGCTGTGGCAACTCGCGAGCCAGAGCCGCGAGGAGCGCGCCGTTAGTATCCGCGACGAAAGCTCGCGCTTCATGATGATGATCCACCACGCACACGCGATCGACAAGACGAACCCGACCGTGCTGAACCACCTGGCCAACCACTATTTCTCGCAGTGGATCCCTTTGCCTTGTACCGTGAGCGTGGTGCGTGGGTCGGCAGTGGTGGCCACATCCAAGGACATTGCCACTGAGGTCTCCCCGGGGCAGATTATCTGCATCGGTGACAAGTACGTTGCCTACATCAGCCGCGATGACGATGCCGTGTCGTCGTCGGGATTGAAGCTGGACGGCCCGTACCGCGACGAGTCTGCGACTGCGACGAACATCGCCCGAAAGGACTACGACAAGATGTTCACTCTGGCAGGCAACGCGTTCCACAGCACGAAGATCCCCGAGATCCGCTCCGAGAGCTGCTACCTTATGGGCCGTGGCTGCCACGCCCAGGGCAAGTACAAGGACGCTTACAGCTACTACTTCAATGCGGGGCGGCTGTGGCCGAAGTTTGTGCTTCCGTGGTTTGGACTGGCTCAGATGTACTACGAGCGCAAGGAGTTCACGAAAGCGGCGTCGTACTTGGAGAAGGCCAACAAGGCGTACCCGGAGAACGTGGAAATCCTATCGCTTCTCGGTGATGTCTACGGCAAGCTTGGCAAAAAGGACGAAGCTGTCGTGCTGCTTCGCCGTGTTGTCGAGCTGGAACCGGGCAACGTGGAGGCCATGATCCGAACGGCGGAGCTGCTCCACGCGTCCCCAGTACGAAAAGATCAAATTATTGCCATCTCTTCGTACATGGCGGCGGAAAAGGTCATGAACAACGCCTCGGAGCGGGTGCCCATGGAAGTGTACGTCAACTTGGGGGTGCTGCAGCAGCGCGTGGGTAAGACGGCTGACGCTATCAACTGCTTCAAGAAGGCGCTCAAGCAGCTGGGCGACGACAGCGCTGCGGACGGAGAAAGCAAGTCGGAGGAGGCTGACGCTCTGGTCGAGGAAGCCTCGGTACCCAAGCCATCGGAGGCCAATGTCACGATTCTGTACAATATGGCCCGGGTGTACGAAGAAATGGGCAACCGTGACCGCGCCAAGAAGATCTACGAAGCGATCCTCGGCGCTTTCCCCCGTTACACGGACTGTTTGCTGCGCCTGGGCTGCATGCTTCGCGATCGTGGCCACGAGTCCGAGGCGATCAAGGTGTTTGACAAGGTGCTGGAAGTCGACCCGACATGTGCCGAGGCCTGCTTGCTGCAGGGCAACATCTACCTCCAGAAGCGCGAATGGGTGTTTGCGCAGAAGAAGTATGAAAAGGTGATGGGGATGCCCGGCCTCAAGAACGACCCGTACGCCTTCTTGTCCATGGGCAACATCTTCATGAGCAACCTGGGCGAGAAGAACCGCTACACGAAGAACATGTCGTTGAGCGAAGTGTACTACAAGAAGACGCTCGCATCGCACCCACACAACATCTACGCGGCCAACGGATTGGGCATCATGATTGCTGAAAAGGGCAACTTTGAGCTGGCCAAGCAGATCTTTTCGCAGGTGCGGGAGGCCAGCCCAGACATGCCGGATGCGTGGATCAATCTCGCCCACATTTTCGTGGCCGAAGAGCGCTACCAGGAGGCTATCCAACTCTACACAGTGTGCCTTACCAAGTGCTACCAGGGACAGGACCTTGAGGTGTTGCTCTACCTGGCAAAGGCCTACTACGAGTCCAAGGACTTCCCGAGCTGCATTTCGACGCTGTCTCGCGGACTGCACATGTACCCGAACGACCTGCGTCTCTGGTACAACACGGGCCTCGCTCAAGAAGACTATGCGGTGACGACGCTGGGACAAGAAACGACCACCAAGTCGAGCGGCAATGCTGTTCCGCAGCATCGTACGATGTCGGATGTGCAGCGTGCTATCCTCGACTTGAAGCGCGCACAGCGCATTTTCCGGTTCCTGCTTCAGCAAGCCGAGGCTGCCAGCAAAGCCAGCTCAGGCGAGAAGAAGAAGCACCATAACAACCTGCCCTTCGACACGGAGAAGGTGTCGGACCACGAGAAGTTCTGCGGTGACACGTTGACCAAGGCTAGCTATCACTTGGAGTTCGAGCGACAGAAAGAGGACAAGCGTCGTCTCGAGATTGAAGCCCAGCGAAAGCTGCTGCGCGAGTACGAGGAGCGCGTGGCGCGCGAGCAGGAGGAGACACGCGTGAAGGAGGATGACCTGCGCAAACGCCACGAAGGCATCCGACTCAAGCAGGACGAGCGTCTGAAGAGACTTCACGAAGGCTGGAGTGTGCGCGAGCGGGAGGAGGAAGAGAAGAAGGTGGTCAAGAAGAAAGGAGGCAAGAAGCGCAAGAAAACGGAAGAAGGCGATGGCGGCTTCATCGATGACGGCGAGGACGAGCTGGATGAGGAGGGCGACAACAGCATGTCGATCGAGGACATGAAGAACCGCAACGCGACCATGAAGAAGCTGGTGGAGAAGCGCAACAAGCGCGCGCGTGTGGACTCTGGCTCGGAAGGCGAGAAGAACGACGCCACCGGTCTCTTCGGCTCGGACTCGAGTGAGGACGAGGAAGAGTCCAAGCCAAGTACTGCAGACAAGGATGATGACAAGCCTGCTGATGAGCCCTCTACGCAAGAGGTGGAGAGCCGTGAAGCTGAGAAGAACGAGCTCTTCGGCTCATCTTCGGATGAGGAATAGTTTGTCCAACGGAAAAACAGCCCCGTGATAATATCTGCTAGGGTCTGTATGCTAGTAGTTTTTTTCTTGATACTACGGTAGTGCTTCCAGGCTAAAAATTGGGTAGGGGCAAACGAGATACTACGGTAGTGCTTTCAGGCTATCGTTTGCCCCTACCCAATTTTGTTTTGTGTCCCACGTGAATGGTGGGTGACTCGGAAGTTGAAGCTCATATCGCCCTGCTCGCGCACCATTGTATTACTTAAGTAGTCTTGATGATAGGTTGTTCTTATGCGACTTTTGGCAACCACGTGCCGTTTCAAACTGAAAAAATGGCGCCTCCGATTTCTCCACCGAATCGAGATGGCGCCAAAACCTCCCCTCTCCAATCGGATCGTAAATACTGCGGCCTCATTCGACAGATCAAAATCCATTGCACCTTCTGATTGGTCACAAGCAGCAGGCAAGAAAAGCGCGGGAGACGTGCACCGAGTTGACTTTCGTTGGCGCGCTTTGCTCTGCTGGGCCGCAGCCTATTGTCAAGTCATTTCGGAATTGGCGCTCGACCCAGCAAGCAAGCGACTTCTCCAGTTCCAATCCTAGCTTCTACGCTCCTCATCCTTCGTTCATCTCGTCCATCCAGCAGCCAGAATGGTAGCCGCCTCGTCGGAACGCGCTATCGCGGACAAGTCGCCGGAGCAGCCGGAGCAGGAGCTGAGCCCGCAGTTCGCGGAAGGTTTCGCCACGGGCGTGAGCGTCAAGGGCGACAAGCCGCAGCAGCTGGACACGATGGAGATATCGGAGTTCAAGCGCAAGGAGCTGAGCGGCGAGCTGCCGAAGGAGCCGTTCCTGGTGGAGAACCCGAACCGGTTCGTGCTGTTCCCGATCCAGGAGCACGACGTGTGGAAGATGTACAAGAAGGCGGAGGCTTCGTTCTGGACGGCCGAGGAGCTGGATCTGGTGCACGACCTCAAGGACTGGGCCAATTTGTCGGACAACGAGCGTCACTTCATCAAGACGGTGCTGGCGTTCTTCGCGGCCAGCGACGGCATTGTGAACGAGAACCTGGCCATGAACTTCAGTAACGAGGTGCAGGTGCCCGAGGCCCGCTGCTTCTACGGGTTCCAGATCGCCATCGAGAACATCCACTCGGAGGTGTACTCGCTGCTCATCGACACGTACATCAAGGACGCGATCGAGAAGGACCACCTGCTGCGCGCCATCGAGACGATCCCGTGCGTGACGAAGAAGGCCCAGTGGGCGCTCAAGTGGTGCGACCCGCGCGTGTCGTCTTACCCGGAGCGCCTGCTGGCGTTCGCCGCTGTGGAGGGCATCTTCTTCTCGGGCTCGTTCTGCTCGATCTTCTGGCTGAAGAAGCGCGGGCTGATGCCCGGTCTGAGCTTCTCGAACGAGCTCATCAGCCGTGACGAGGGCATGCACACGGACTTCGCGTGCCTGCTGTACTCCAAGCTGGTGAACAAGCTGCCTGAGAGCCGCGTGCACCAGATTGTGCGTGACGCGGTGGTGATCGAGCACGAGTTCGTGTGCGACTCGCTGCCGGTGGAGCTGATCGGCATGAACTCGACGCTCATGTGCCAGTACATCGAGTTTGTGGCGGACCGTCTGCTGTACTCGTTGGGCGTGTCCAAGATCTACAACGTCAAGAACCCGTTCGACTGGATGGACATGATCTCGCTGCAGGGCAAGACCAATTTCTTCGAGAAGCGCGTGGGCGAGTACTCGAAGGCTGGCGTGGGCGTCGCGGCCGAGGAGCAGGTGTTCACTTTGGACGCCGATTTCTAAGGCCCGTGTCTAGAGGGAAGTAGCGGGTGAGCATTTCTGTTGTCGCCCACAGTGCGCCATGCAGCCCCTCGAGTCGCGTGGTTAAAAGTCTTAAGGTCGCAGCGGCAGTGTACAAAGCCAGCTTCGTTGCATATTTAAAAATTCTCTTTGGCCTTTTACTTATTCCTTTTCTCATTAGTTTGTGTCTTTTTCTGGGATCCTACCAAAACTCTTTAGTGGTGATTACAAAGAAGTAATCGGACGAAGTCCTATTTCAACGTGAACATTCAGCCTTTAATTCAGCACTTCACGGGTAGACTGCATTGTGACTGTGACCGGGGCAGAATTCTTGGTATTTCTTGTTGAAGGGGACCGAATCGTCGTCTTTAGAGAAGGTTAGAAGTTCTTGTTGAAACACAAGCAAGGCGTTCCGTCGATGCCTGAGGCATCATTTGAAGAAGTGTATCAATACTACTTATTTAATCAAGGGTAACAACAACAAGGGCAGATAGAATTGCACTGC
>AWVW02032273.1:0-23045 GCA_000500225.2 Phytophthora pinifolia
CCTGTGTACCATTTTCATGCTACAACATAAATTCAACGAGATAAAGGTGTATCAATGCTTTGCTCAGTCCTTCGTTCTCCATCAAACGCGAGCCTCATAGCTCGCTTCATCATGCGCCAGAATCTCATCAATACGGCTGTGAATCTCATGGACTAGTTGCCGGAAGTTCGGGTCGTTCATGTAGAACTGCACAAGTTCTTGCATGCTGCTTTTCACCGTCGCAGCTGACGTCACCTCCGGATCTTCTACGAGAGGATCAATATCTGAGCAATTATTGCATACCGACACCATCAGCGGTCTTGGTCCTCTGCTTAAATCTATCATACAGCCGCAAGAGCTCACCCCACGTCTCCATCATGACCTCTGCAGCCCGAAGTGCTTCCCCTTTGTCTTGGAGACGAACACTGCAGCACAGAGAACTATTAGATACACACTCAAAGCTGCACAAGAATATGGACTTACGTGAGGGCATCGCTTTGGTCCACGACGACCCGGAGCAGTCTTCCTCGGACCCGCACGCTCTTGATGCGGCTGTGCGCTATGCTGATCACCGCAGCTCCTCGCTCAGCGGAGACAGAAGAGCGTGACCGCAGCAAGATCCGCAAATTCCGCTCTTTGATCGCCATAACGAAGCCTCTGCGTAGCGCCTGCAGCCTCCCTGAGCTGCGCTGCCGCACGATCTGCACGTCAAACATGCCGGCAACGAGTGCGCACTTCAACGCATCAACTTCAACATCAGAGTGATTGTCATGGAATCCGATCTGATTCCATCTGATGTTGAAGATGGGAAGCACGAAGCCTTTAGCTCTCGCAGAGATGAAGGCTCCTGTCGCTCTGCTGCGGAAGAAATGGTATGGTAGGGCTTCAAGCGGATTGAACAGTAAGCGGGGACTGAGTTGGAGAGGGTTTGCGTGGACAGGGACGCCATCGTGGTCGGAGGGGGTCACAACGGACTCGTCGCTGCCGCGTATCTGGCGAAGGTGGGCGTCTACATCGCCTTCTCTACTCAATCTTAGCACGGACAATGTAGTAGTGAAGATCGGCTGATGTCTAGGCAGGAAAGAGTGTCTGCGTGCTGGAAAAGAGACACCTGGTCGGCGGTGCCGCAGTGACGGAGGAGATATTCCCCGGGTTCAAGTTCTCTCGGGCGTCGTACGTGTTCTCGCTCTTCCGACCGCAGATTATCAAGGATCTGGATCTGCACAGACACGGGCTGGAAGGTATACGCTGGATTTGGGCTGGTTGGAGTCGCCCACGTGATGCTAATGAGCTTTCGGTGCTGCAGTTTTCGTTAGGGACCCGTCGTCATTCACCCCGATTCGAGACGGCCACAGCCTCATCCTTGGAAGTGATATGAAACAATGTCAAGCTAGCATAGGTAAAAGATACACGTCAGGTATGAAAAAGGGTTGTACTGACTGTTCTGGCTGGGATTTGTGTAGCCCAATTTTCCAGTGACGATGCGAAAGCATACCCCGCGTACAACAATATGTTGGAGGTTAGTGTTGGTATTTCTCTCGAAGCTGCACAAACGTTTGCTAATGTGGCGCGCATCTGTGTAGGAAATGGTGGCCTTCTTCTTGCCGATGCTGGATGAGGTACTTCTTATCAATTGATCTTCGACCGTTGTCTTGTCTTGTTCTCACCTGGACTTTGGATTCTACTGTTCTGTAGCCTCCGCCGGACCTTCACACGGCTTTTGACTCGACTGCTTCTCTAAGGTGAGTCTTGTTTTGCCTGTGAATCGATTTAATCTGACTGTCAAGCTAACATGCTCTACGGCACCAGTCGGCGTGTAGAAGCAGCAAAAGCAATGGGACGCTTAGGCTACCGCTTTAGCAAACTGGGTCCTGAACTGACTACGTTTGCAGAATTTATGGCGGCTCCGGCGACCAAAATTCTCGATAAGTGGTTCGAATCGGACGTTCTGAAAGCCACGCTTGCTACTGATGCAATCATCGGTGCGAAGGTGCGTAAAGCGCGCCCCTGTCATATATTTTTTCACTACCCGCCGGCCAACGCGACGTATTGGTGCGTTGTGAAGATTTCTCCTTCGACTCCTGGATCAGCCTACATTCTCTTCCATCACGTTATGGGAGAAGTTAACGGGGTCAAGGGCGCGTGGGGCCACGTGAAAGGCGGAATGGGTGCGGTTTCTCAAGCCATTCAAAGCGCTGCAATTGAAGCTGGTGCTGAAGTTCATGTGAACACCCCAGTCAAATCGATAGCTGTGAGTGACGGGAAAGCACGTGGCGTCTGTCTGGAAAGCGGACATGTCGTTGAGTCGGACTGCATCTTGTCGAATGCGAGCCCGGTTACGACGATGCTGGATCTGCTAGACAAGGAGCACGTCCCAAAAGAGGTACTCACGCATTTCGAGCGAAACTGGAGCAGTGAATCCGCATCGACGAAGGTACGCCTCCTTTTCTGTTGTTTTGACCACAGTCGTCCCTGGAGCAATATTGCCACTGTTTTCATAGATCAATGTGGCGCTTGATCGACTGCCGAACTTTACGTGCTTTCCGAACGGCGGAAATGGGAACGTTCCGATGCCGAACCACTACGGCACGATTCATTTCGAGGACTCGGTGCAGCAGGTATGTTACAGATAATGGTGCGAGGTACAACTGCAGGCGCCTTATATTGAACTGTTGGCATTACAGATCGAGGATGCCTTCTTGGATAGCCAGCATGGATTTTCATCGAAACGACCTGTAATTGAGATGAACCTCCCAACATCGCTGGACTCAACAATTGCTCCTCCAGGTACAGTGTATGTATAACTATCACACAAAGTTAAGTTTTCTCTCACAGATCTGTATGCCAACAGGCAAACACATCGCTTTGCTTTTCGTACAGTACACGCCGTATGAGCCTAAGGTGAGCATCCACCTTTAGCATCTGCCGCTCGTCGTGAAATGCTAACAACCCCTCGTCATCCTAGGATGGCAAGTGGAGCGAGCCAGGGACGAAGGAGCGCTTTGCAAAGCAAGTTTTCTCAGTCATCGAGGAGTATGCCCCCGGATTCACCAACTCAATCATCGACTATGACATGCTCACGGTGCGTCTGGTCTCCACACGTCGGGTTGGTTTTCTTGTCCTCACTCAGTCAATATATGGTGCTTCTTGTCAAGTAGCCTCCTGATCTGGAGCAGATATTCTCGCTTCCAAAGGGAAACATCTTCCACGGCGCTATGGGCCTAGACCAGGTGCGAGTTCTTGCGTTGTGGCGCACAGTGCAGCTTCACTGATGTGTCGGCTTGCTCCTAATTTCCTCAGCTTTTCTGGATGCGACCAATGCCCGGCTATTCGAGCTATCGAGCGCCCATCGACGGCCTGTATTTCTGCTCCGCTGGTACGCACCCTGGTGGAGGCGTCATGGGAGCCTGCGGGCGTAACGCGGCCATGGTCTGCTTGAAGGACCATCCAGGAAGCAAGTGAAGACACGAGTGAATCGCGCAGTCAAAAAATAATTTACCTTGTGTTCTACGTGCATCTGGTACAACTACGGCTCAAGTCTTTTGTTCAGTGGGTTCAGGCTTCGCCTGCCAGGGTGTGCAGTTGGACGCTGCGCCGACCCGTGAAGGCGGCGTCCAGCATCTCGTCTTCGTCCACGAGGAACGAGTTGGTCGTGTCGCTCACGTAGCTGAACTTGCCGAACGAGTCGTAATCCATTTCCGACCTTGCTCGGCGGCGGCGGGAGTGCGCGCTCTTCCAGGGGAAGATGATGCTGAGGATGTTGCCCGTGGACGCGGTTTTCGAGGCGAGATACTTGTCAAAATTGATATCCGGGCTCTTCATGCGCTCCTCCTCCATCGACATGGGCGCCGGCACCCACGGCGGGGTGATCTTCTTGCGCAGGACCATGTTCCAACGAACATCCTTAAAGAACGGGTGCGTGAGGATATCGCTGGTCTGGCGAGCACCGAGACGTTTGTTCGGGTCTTTCTCCAGTAGACCCAGGATCAGGTTACGCGCGTCCGGGTGGATGCCACACTTGGACGGGAACTTCACGGACTCCTTTTCGATGAGCTTGTACAGCACCGACACGTTCAGATGATGGAACGGTCGCTTCGCAAGCAGCATCTCGTACAGAAGGATGCCCAGGCACCACCAGTCCACGGCCTTGCCGTAGTCGCGCGAGCGTTTCGGTTTCAGCAGCTCCGGGGCCGTGTAGGCGGGAGAGCCAGCCATGGTGCGCGCGCCGGACATTTGGTTCACGTTCGTCTTCGAGAGCCCGAAATCCACCAGAGCAATGTTGCCTTCCACATCGATCATGATGTTATCAGGCTTCAAGTCGCGGTACACAATGTCGCAGGCGTGAAGGTGAGACAGCGCCAGCACGATCTGAGCCGCGTAAAACTTGACGCGGTCCAAGTCCAGCGGGATCTTGACACGGTGCTCCTTGTTGTTGGAGAAGCGGTTCATGTGCGTGTACAAGCTGCCGCCGGGGTAGTACTCCATGCCCAAAAACACTCGAGACGGGCTCTGGAACGAGAAGCGCAGCGGCGCGATGAACGGGTGATGCACGTCGCGCAGGATCCGCATCTCGGTCTTGGTGCGCAGCTTGTCGTAGTTGGACATGGAGCTCTTCTCCAGGATCTTCACCGCGAAGATCTCGCCCGTGTTCTTCCGCTCCGCCAGCACGACCGTACCGAAAGTGCCCTTGCCCAGCACACGGTTCACGTGGAAGTGCTGGATCGACAGGGACAGCACACGCTTGGAAGTTGAGGCCTGGAACGCACGCTCTGCCTTGGCCGCCTTCCGTTCGGCATCCGACATGTGGAACGCGGCAATGTCCACCTCGATCTGCATTTGGAGGCCCAGCACACGCCCGCCGGGGCTCAGCTGGATCTCGTCGCGCGTGGTGAACGTGAACTCGCGCTTGAGCGACTTGTTCCAGATGGTCCCCGCGGCCAGCACCTGCAGCACGTTGGGCTGCTTGGTGGTCATGTACCGCGACACGGCGAATCTCTTAAACAGCACGAAGCGAGAGAAGCCCAGCACAACGTCCACGAGCCCTTCCCGTCCGTAAAACGTGGTGGACGGCAGGAACTCGCACGGGTACGTGACCGACACGACCATCTCGGGCGAGCAGATGGGGAAGAGAGAGAGGAGGTTGGTCGCCGAGTCGTCGACGCCTGTCTGCTCTACGAACTGGGTCGTCCACATGGAGTAGAACTGCTTGATGGTCGCTAAGTTGCGCGCCTTCCAGTCGCCGGATGAGCGCACAGTCTGTGAGAGTAAGTTGCTAGCAGTGAACGGCAGGGTGCCGCTGGCCGACGGATTCCACTGGCTCGCTCGGCTGCTCTGCAGGTCCGAGTCGCGGCTATTGGAGGCGCCGCTGAAACTCTGACCGGGCTTTTGGCTGTTGACGTTCTGCACGGCCTGCTGCAGCATCTTGATCCAGATCTCGCACTCGATAGTGGAGCGCGTGTACATGGCGAAGATTTTGTTGATGGTGGTGGTGATGAGCACGCCGTTGGAGCGGCAGGGGTCGCGCATGGCGCCCGTGACGGTGACGCGGCCGCGGAACTTCTCGGTGTCCGTTTTGGCCATGTCCTTGCTCACGTAGTAGCTGAACGTCGTCCCGGACAGCACGGCATAGCGGTAGCGCCACGAGCGCACCACGTGGCCCTGCTTCCACATGTAGCCCTCCCAGTCCGTCTCAAAGATGTCCTCGAAGGTGGCGCTCAGGTCAGGGGAGACGCTGAGTCGCGTGCGGTTGGGGGCGGCGCTGCCCGTGCCACTGCGCTCCGTCACGGACGAGTAGCTGGCCGAGCCATCGAAGAAGTCGTCGTTCTCGTGGCCGTACACGGTCATACTGGGGCGCATACTGTAGGACGTGTTGCGCTTGTCGAAGCGCCCGGGGCCGCGGCTTGAGCCCAGCATTACGTTAGAGCGTTCTCGGAGAGCCATGGCGTCTGCGTCCTCGGCTGAGAAGAGAGTGATCCGCTGGCGCTGCATCTATCAGCTCGATAGAGTGTCTCCGCTCGCCGCGCTGTCCCGTGAAGTGAAGCGGCCGCAGAACAACTGAAGCGTTGTATAGACTGCCTTTGAACACACTCGATCGATCGCGGAATGAGCCCAATATTTCGGCAGAGGCCGGAAACGCGCATCGGCTTGTCGCGCTAGGGTGCTGTCTTTGCGGGACAATTGACTGGATTTCACTAGGGGGGCCGGAGAATGGAAACCGCCTTCTGGGAACCCAACCCCTAGTTACGGCTCGTCTGTTGGGACTATTTTTGGTTGGATTTACACAAATAGCCAAATGCTGGCGAAACGGAAGATAGACGTCCGTCCTTCAATGACTCGCTTTGTGCACTGGCCAGCAGCATGACCGCTTGCTCGCTCCAAGGTCGGCGTTATTCAGGCTCTGGTCTCCAGCAGCGCGGCCTGTGCGCCTGGCGAGCGTCATGCAGCCTTGTTGTGCACCGTTGGGACACCAGGAAAAGACAGCACGATGGGGCAACCGAGTGTTCTCGTCCCACGCCACGCCAGACCCGAGCGCACACCGCCACAAACAGGCTTTATTAATAATCCCGTTGTTCAAGAGTCGAGTGCCAGATGCTCAGGGCCATGCTGCAGCCCTCCAGCTGCGGAGACTATCCTGAATGCCAGGCGCTCCAGATCAGGTCGAAACCGCTGCCTGCTGGCAAAAAAACTCCATCTGTTGAGACCTTTGTTTTGGAGGATAACGCGCATATTTACCCCGATTCTTCTCGTTCATATCGCGTTCGCGACGGCTTATCATGGCATCAAACTGCTGAAGCACTTCGCGCGCACAGGAAAAAGAGAAGTCCCTCAATCAATACTTGTCAATCACACGTGTGTACAATGCAAGGTAAACGGATCCCGACACATTTGAGCGTTGCATCGTCTCAGATGCTGCCACCCCTCGGACACCGCACAGCATTGACTGGCGAGTGGGCTGCCGCAACGACTACTGTAATACTTCGAAGTATCCCAAACCGAAGATGATGATCTTCGGTTGGATCTTCAAGATCGGAGGGCATGCAGTGCTCGGGATTTGAGACGGCGACAACGCCGCCCTTATGCACTGCAGTCATCGCGCACCGGTCGCGCGCCAGTACCGCCGAAAGCGCGCCGCTGTCCTGACTCACGCTTGAAGCATTTTTACCGATCGAGCTTGACTTATTGGGATGGTGGTCCTTCTCGTCCGAACGTGAGGGGCGCTGAGACGATAGGAGGCAGCGTCTTCGCCTTGGGCGGTGCTAAGTGACGTAGGATCTGCTCCAGCTTGTGGTCCAGCTCGCTCATCCTCGTCTCCATCGTCTGCTCCACCAGGCGGAGATGCATTTCAAGCTGCTGCAACTGCAGTGAAGCAGCGCCAGTCGGCGTTGTCGTGGGGCCGACGCTACGTTGTGATCTTCGGTCGGTCAGCCCCAGTTGACCAGTGAGTGCGGGCCTCGTTCTTCCAGCAGTAGCAGCGACATCATCGCCTGTAGCCTGCGAACTTCGATCTGAAAGGGACTCATGTCTGTCGCTCAAAGGGATCTTGCTATCATCGTAGGCGTCTTCCGTAATTGGTACGAGTGATTGCTTTTCTTCTGGCGCTGTGGAATGACTGACACCCGACGAGGCAACGGAAGCAGCAGTAGCGACAACCGCAGCTACGATCTCGTCGCCTGCTCGCCCGCTTCCTTGGTCTGCTCGAATTTCCCAGGGCGTTATCCCACCATTCGGGCTTAGCAGATTTGACAGCCGTGGGCGAAACGTGGCTAGCGCTCGCGTTTTGTTGCGCAGCTTGTCCGTGTTCTTGTAGGCCTGGATGGTTCTCTTCATCTTGGCGTCGGCGAGCGCTGTCATCTTCTCCAAGCGCTCGGGGACACCGTTCTTCCACATTTCCCCGACTCGCTTAACAATGAGCTTCTTCATGGCAATCGCGAACTCCGGAAACTCCACCAGAATCTTGTCGAACCCTTCTCGTGCAAGCACGCAGAGCTCCGCCATGCACTCGGCCTTCACGCTGCGCGTTCGCTCGACCTCCATCACCACGCCGATCTCGCCGAAAAAGTCGCCTTCGCTAAGCAAAATGATCGTCTCGGATTCCGGTTTCTTGCACGCGTTTGGCGGCAACACGCGTACAATTCCTTTCACGATCATGAAGAGCTCCTTGCCAATCTCGCCCTCTTGGATGATGTAGTCGTCCGGCATGTAGATGACCTGGTGCAGTTGCATGCATATCATGCCAAGCACGGCGTCGGTGGCCAGCTGAAAAAACGGAATCTTCTGCAGGTTGTCCTTGAAAAGGTAGATGGCAATCTGTCGGCGCAGCGTCAACGACATGCCCGGGTCGTGCAGCAAATTCAACTCCTCGGACAGAGCGCGGTTCTGTGGCATGCGTAGCAGTAGGAGTTAGTGCCTATCGCGGACAATTGCATCAAGAAGCCTACCGTACATTCAGCCAAAGGTAGTCATAATACGCTGAAACTCGTGCCTGGAAAGAATAAAAAGATAATAATTTCAGTAAAACAAACGACGCTCATCCAGGTCGCGACGTACTCGCAAAGGCTTGGGTAAACCCAAAGCATCCATCTCGTGGCCCACATGGTCCATTTTCTTGCGAAATGCATTTTCTGCCCTGTTCCAGCTACGACGTGGGCAAGAAAAAAAGTTTGTGTTACTCGATGCATCCGTGATGATAATGAGGTTATTTCCAAGCCACAGCACCTCTGCACAAGGCCGAAGATGGTTCCGAAGACAATGGCTACCAAAATTGCTCCATAAATGGAAACTATGCTGGACCAAAGGTAGACGGCACTGTCCAAGTCGTCGCTCGCGATATGATTGTATCCCCCGCTTAGAAATCGATCATTTGCTTCCACGTGAGTAGCGGACACGCCTAAAAGTGACACAATACCGTGGTGAAAGGCAACCCAGTAGACAGTCATCTCTCCTCCATCTTGACAGTGCGGCCGCGTGGCTTCTATCGCGTCGACACACGGCTTCAAAATGGCCACCCACAGACAACCAGCGACATGAGCAGAGAAAATCACGGCGTTGAGAGTGATCGTAACGCTCGAGTAGCCCTTGTACCTCTTGAGATACCTGAAAAAGCGGCCAAGGCGCAGCAAGCGTGGCAGCTTGATGTACTTGATCATTTTGATCGTTTTCCTCGTCGAGATGCTGGCAGTGTCGCTCTTGATTAAATACTCGAAAGGAATCGAGGAGGCTAAGTCGATGGGAAACCAAATCGAGCGTACGTATGCTCGACGAATTTTGCGAGGATTCATCACCACGGTGCCGTATTCAATGTAGCCTGTTCGAAATCGCAGCGCAATATCCAGGACCCCCAGCGTGTCGAGCACCTTCATCAATATGAGTGTAGCCTCTGATGGTACGTACCAATCGAAGCATAGCATGAAAGGGATAATCCACGAATAATACACGACAATGAAGGCACTCATTAGGTCCCAGGACGTCTTGAGCGGTGATTGTGGATGTAGCACCCAGCGATAACGCATCCGCTCGTGCAGCTCAAACAGCGACATCCGGAGCACATTAATGCTGGCATTGTCTGAAGCCAGCTTGAGCAGACTACCCGTCGACCGAGTCCACGTATTGCTTCGTCGGGGTGTTTCTGGGGTGGCCGGTATAGCTTGAATACCTGTTTTACTGCTGGTAATTCGGCTGGTAGTATGCTTGATACTCGTAGAAGCATTCTGCTCCATTGACGGCGTTGAGTCCGTCACGGCCCCTTTTTCTAGGTTCGTAGTCGCAGCGTCTGCCTCCGCGGCCACCGCTACCACGTGAGTATTGGCTGGCTTGCGCTGGAACATGACGCCCGAACAGCGCCAGCAACGTTCGGAGAGTGACGAAGAGGAAGCCATGCAGACACAATTAGCTCGAAAACCACCAACAAGTTGAAGTGCTCAAATCCGGACCAAATCACAAACCCGTTTTGACGATGTCACAATATTACAATTTATCGTCAAAAAAACAAGCATCAATGTCGCTCGGGTTCCTGACCGAGTCGGCGCTCGTGCCGTCCAAGGCCAAAGCCATCAAAGTGGATGCCGAGTCGCTCGTGGACCTTAAGGCCGTCGTCTTCCAGAAGGACCAGGAGCGAAAGCGCCGTCTGCATGAGGCTCTGACGGCCGAGAACGACGACGACAGTTCCTCGGGTCACGGAGCACTTAGTCTAGGCAAATATGCGCATCTTCGGGGCGCCGGTAAGAGGTCGAGCGAGGACCGAGTGAAAAAACGCCGCAATAGCGGAGTGGAGGCTCGCAATCGACGGGATGAAGATGCGAGGCAGCGAGAAGCGCCGGATGAGAACGACGAAGAAGCGTGGAGCAGAAGGTCGACGGAGATGCTACGGAAGAAGGCAAAACTGTACGAGGAGATGGCCAATGGAGGAGGCAACAGTCAGCTGAAAGGAGACTTCCTCGTGGACTTTGAGGCAAAGAAGTACATGGCCAAGAGCGCCACTAGTCCAGAGAAGACGATGGTGGATATCACAGATGAGTTTGGACGCACGCGAGCTGTGGCAACGGACAGTGAGGAGTACGCCGCTTTCATGAAGACGCAGCAGAGAGATGAACCTCCGGCTCGCGGTGAGAGTGGAAGGGGTGGTGAGTTGTTTGTTGAGGACCGAGATGGAGAGGGTAATGCTGAGGGGGGCAGCTTCGTGGTCTCTCAATGGGAGAAGCGGCTCAAGTTGACGGAGAAGACCCATCTGAAGAAAGTGCATGAGCGAGCGACGCTCGCGCAGTCGTTAGCGCATTCGTCTTCGTCAGGTGCAACGGACAGGAAGACAAGGAAGCAACTGCGCTTGGAGCGTCTTCGCAAGCAGCAGGAAGAAGCGGCCAGTGGAAGTTCGGCACCGCCAAGCGCTGTGGTCGATCCTGCAGCAGCCGAGAAGGCTACGGACTTTTTGAACCAGCTCTCATCGCTAATGTAACTAGTACAATGCACCGGGCTCTCATTACATTTAGTAAATTCAAAATTATGATTCTAGGTTTTCTAGTCTACATACATTGTATCACGAACTATTGGCGTGAGGCGTCCCTGAAGATGGTTGCGTTGTGGTCGGCGTACCGACATACTTCAGTGGTGCCAGAGCCACAGGGCAAGCCATGGGCACGCTCATAGACTCGACAGGATAGATACTTGATACCTCCTGAGCAGCACTGCTGCAATCTTCGTTCTTCAGACGAGATGGGTCAGCCTCGCGAATCATGGCACGCGCCAGCGCCACCATTGGGTCTATGAGCAGAATACCTGCAAAGTGGGTCTTGCCTGCGAACACGAATGGAATTTCAGTACAGCCCAGGATGATGACCTCAGCTCCTTGATCACGTAAATGCAGTGCATAGCGGTGAAAGTGGGTCTCTGCCCGAGGAGACACGGCTGGAGCAGTACTCTTCACGCCCCAGTCGCGGTTGTAGATCGACTCGTGTAACTCCTGCTGCATCGCTCCAGCATTCACCTCTACAACGGAGTACCCACGGGGCTCCAGTAGATCATGGTATACACGCAAATTGCGCGTTCCCGTCGTCGACATTAATCCAACTCTTTTGCACGCCGGCAGCTTCCGTGCGATAAACGCCACCGTCTCTTCCAGCATGTGGATATGCTGCACACAGCTCGCATTTCCCGTACGCCGAATGAACTCGTCCCAGATAGGCTGTGCGTGGAACGTATTGCACGGCACGCCCACCACTAGTCGTGCCCGTCCTGCAGACGCCGCGGCGTGCATCATGGCGAACGTGCGTGCCATGCCGCACGCCGGATTTTCCACTTCCTTCACTGAGTTGTTGCTGTAACAAGGAGCGTCCCCGCTTGTAAATCCACAGTCAGAGTCAGAGTCCGTTGCGTCGGCACGAGAGCTGGCTGCGAAGACCAGGTACTTGGTGCGGTCCGTCATGTCCTCAGAGCGCGAGAAGTGGCAGACGTTCAGGTGGCCCTGATCCTCTCCGGCGCTGTCAGTGTTCTCTAGGATGAGCTGGTGCAACAGCAGCCCTGCGGCGGGTCCCACGCCACCGCAGATGCCCAGCATCACCTCCTTGAACGTCTGGGTCTTGGACTTGTTCACCTTCACAACCACGGGGGCCTCCACCGGTGCTGCGGACTCGCAGCCGTCGGATATAGGGCATACCATTGACAATTTATAGGGATTGCTTGCTTGCTCACTTAGACTCCAAGTTTGAGGCAGCTTAGTAAAGAGTGCAGGCTCATTCCACCTTTGTGCGCGAAGACACTTGTCGGGAAGTGCAACCTCCTCTGCCATCCACTCGGACACGGGTAAGCGCCGTGATTGGCCGAGCTGTGACATCCTCAGATCTGAGAACGCGACTGGCACCTTGGCTATACCGCATATAATAACATCATTTCCATCTTTGATGATGCTGTAACATTGTCGATGACTCACATCGGCGAATAGACAGCGGAGATAAGACGTTTACTTGCTACCGACCAGGCATCCCCTTTATTCGATATATAACTACTGATAGAGAATGAAATAAATACATAGTTGTTTGCAAGCGTGCAGGAACGGAAATGAATAACAGAACACTTGGTAGCGAAGCAATAAATTATTGCAGCCGTATTCACAACTACCGATTTACAAGCAGCTCTCGACAGTAGCTGCATCCCAACGCGCACTGTTAATCTTTAATAATAAGATCGATGGCGTTCGTGGCGCAACCTGGGTTGAGGGTCTATTCAAAGTGGCTTGTGTCTCATGTTAAGTAAGAGACACCAGGTAGCTACAGTACAGGTGGTCCACATAGATTATATTGTGATGCTAACCCGAAAATAAATAGTTTTATCAAAAATACAGAATTATTTTTCGGAATATTTATTTTTGGGCGCTGCCTCATTGTGAAGAGCTCTCTGGATTTTATCCAGTTGTTGGGGCGATACGATATTCATTATAATAATGCATAACCTGCTTGATTTTGATTATACTGATTTACTTATAAGCTTATAAAACCTGTATCCTTATATAAGCTTTCAGATAGTTATATTATTTGGTTCATGTTGCTTGAGTCTTTTACGGGCGACCTTCACGAGACATCCACCACCACCACCACGAGACATCCACCAACCTTAACGAGACATCCAACGAAGTCACCAGAAGCTCTGGATTTTATCCAGAGCTTCTACGGGCTTTAGCACGGCTTAGTACTGATCTTATCGAATTCACCACGAAAAATGGTTCTGCCTAGCTGCGAGGATGCACTCGGTTTGAAGATCTGGAACAGTTGTTACCCATCTTTCGCGTCAAGTCGACCCATGTCTTAACTTCAGAATCGAAAGAAGCGCCTGCAGAATGGAGAGCAACCTGGAGGTGGCAAACCGTGCGCGAGCTGCTCGGCGGCGCGCTTGGAATCAAGCAACATGATACTACCACGCTCGAGCGGAATCCATGTGACAGCGCGGCATCATTTTCGCGATCCGAGTTTCAGCCACTCGGTGAACGCGTCGCTTACCATTGGCGGAAACCCTGCTGATTGGCATGTCCTCCTCCAGGTACAGACAGTCTGCTGCCACCGACGGCGCACGAAGTGAGCGGTTATGTCAAGCTCCCCATTCACCTTTCTACCTGCTGGCTGCTAGACGCTCGCCAATTTGAAGACAAGTCGGCGCAGTATTCGTCGCAACAACCGACACCACGCCAAGTACCTCGCCTTGACCTGGCCCATTGAAGCGCGAGGCGGAGGAGCGTCCACTCCTGAAAAGATGCAGACCCCGGTGTCCTCAACAGCGCCGGCCGCCGTGGCGCAAGTGAAGCTGGAGCTGCCACACACAGCCAGCGAGCACATCATGCCGATGGTGTTGCAGCCCAAGGCCGCCTGGAAGGACTCGGAGCGCATCGGGCAGTTCGTAGCCAACGTGACCAGCGCCGTGATGGTGGTGGTCATCGCTAGCTACTACCTGGTGCCCATGGCAACATTAGCAATTGCCGAGACCCCACGACTCGTGGCGCAGGTTCACGATCACGCAGCCTGGACAGCCGGAAACGCCTCTGTCGTGTTCACGGACGGGTGGAAAGCCATCCAAAAGCTTGATGCCAAGCCGTCCAGCTCGTTCGTCTCGATTCTGCGGGGCATGTACAACAGCCCACAGGTCACTGCTGCGCTTACATTGACGTTGGCGTGTCTGGTACTGATCCGCAAGTACAAGTCCATCGGCTGGTTCCTGTACCTGCAAGTGGGCGTGACCCTGCAGTGGGTCATCGCGCTCTACCAGCTAGCGCGTATTATCTTCTCGATGTCGTGTTATTTTACGGTTAAGTTCACCAAGATCGTGCTCACGCTGCTACGACGCGGGTACGCAAGTCTCTTCAGCGTGCGCAACCGCCAGGCAGTCGCGTTGCGTCACGTCATGAAAACCGCGCCAAGCTATGCGGTGTGGGTGGAAATGGCGGAATACTTGGACACCCTGGAGGGCAAAGACCGCTGGAAAACCACCATCTCGGACGACGATTTGGAGTACTGCGACTTCGTGCAACTGGAAAAGAACCTTGCTTCTCTGAAGCGCGCCATTGATGCAAAGAGGCCCAACATTCATGAGCTCCGCTACATGATGGCGGCTTGCGTCATGCGCAATGAACTGGGCGTGGACTCGCCAAGTCTGCACCTTGAATGCAAGTCTGGCACCAAGACCATTATCAACGAGTACAATGACGCAATAGTGCGCGCGCTGGAGATGCTGGGCAACGCGAGTGACGATGAGTTCCCGTGTGCTGAGAAGATTCAGTTTTTCAAACATATCAAGCAATCGTTCGGCTCCACAGCGCTGTGTTTGAGTGGTGGCGGATCCATCGCAATGTACCACAAGGGTATCATCAAAGCACTACTGGAAGCAGATCTGATGCCGAACATTGTGTCTGGTTCTTCTGGTGGCGCCATCACGGCAGCGATGGTTGCCTGCAAGACGAACAAGGAGCTTCTTGACGACATTATCCAGGACGATGTATCCACGAGGTTTATCCCCCTCGGCATCCGTTGGTTCCCCCCTCTGCTCGATCAGATCACGCACTGCATCAAGACTGTCTTCCTTGTCGAATGCTCCAATTTTGAACGCACCACGCAGCACTACTACGGCGAGCCGCTGAACGAAGTGCAGAAGTCCATGTACTACACGTTCCAAGACGCCTTCCTCAAAACGGGACGTCACGTGTGCATCACAGTTTCAGCTTCGGATGTCAACAGCGCTCACAAAGGCCCCAAGAAGCTGCTGCTGGACCACATCAGCTCACCCCATGTCTTGCTTTGGAGCGCAGTAGCTTGCTCCTGCTCGCTACCTGGAATCATGAAGAGCAAGCAACTCATGGCGCGCGATTTTGATGGCAATGTCGTTCCTTACAACTCGCTGGGCAAGGAATGGTGCGACGGCAGTATCCAGCATGACCTGCCTATGGAGACGATGGCTAGCTGCTTCAACGTGACAAACTTCATCGTCTCGCAGGTGAATCCGCATGTTGTGCCCTTTGTGGGCGACGAGATCAACCAGCCCGGTTTCCGCAAGAGCATCTTCCACACTTTGCAGAGCGTCATCGAGGCTGATGTGCGCCACCGCTTGAAAATGCTGGCCTTCCTGGGTCTATTCCCCAAGATCTACGGCCACCAGTTCAGCGCGTACTTCCGGCAGAACTTTTCCGGTAACGTGACACTTGTCCCCGCGTTTTCGTTCCTGGAAGCGATTGGCATAAAGGCGATCCAGAACCCCACGAAGCAAGACATGCACGATTACATCGAAGGCGGACTTCGTACAGCGTGGCCTAAGCTGGCCTACATCCGCCACCTGTGCAGCATTGAAAAGTGCCTCGACCGCCAGCTCGAGCGTTTGCTGGGACCATCCGTTGTCCCGTACAAGAACTGGCTGCACCCTGACTCCAAGGAGCCGAAGCAGAGCGAGCGTGACGCATAGGACATACGACAAGAAAGTAGAGAGTTCACTGGACAATGTCCAGTGGACATATGACAAGAAAGTATGGCTACAGTAGTGGCTTCATCGTACTTAGTTTAGTTGCTGCACCACCGGAATGAGTGCACACTTCTCATTGGTGGAGGCTATTTTAGTGTTTTACCCAATCGAAGGACACAACGAACGGTCATCTAAAACGAATATGCAGACCATCATGGATCTCGAGACAGCCGCTTCGCCGCAAAGCTCCTTGATGGTGGATCCGAGCTTCAGCAAGCCCACTACTGACGCCCGCCGAGTTGGAGCGCCGATGGGCTTGGCGCAGCTGGTGGAGACGCTGGAACGCGAACTGGGGCGACACCCCGAGCTTGCCATCAAGAACAAGCCCAAGCTCCAGCAACTGCTCGAGTGCGGCGAGTCTTACAGCGTATTAGCCGCTATTACCGTATATTGTTGCAGATTATTAACACATCTTGAATGTACTGCTACGCATAGGAATTTTCCAGTGAACATGGAAGAGCTGCAGCGCTTTGCGCACTTTGACCCGTCGCGCAACTACACGCGCAACCTCATCTCGACGGACAATGAGACGTACGCGCTCATGCTGCTATGCTGGAACCCGGGCAAGTACAGTCCGGTGCACGACCACCCAACGGACGGCTGCTGGGTCAAAGTCATCCAAGGCCAAGTGAACGAAGTGCGCTACGAAAAGCAGGACGGCAAGCTCCTCGAGACGTCCAATGTGGTGCTCACGTCGGGCGTCTCCTACATGGACGACTCCTTCGGTCTGCACAGAGTGGGCAACCCGCATCCGGAGATGAATGCCATTTCGATGCACTTTTATTCTCCTCCGTATGAGAAGTGTCGCGTGTGGCTCGATACGGAAGATGCCGGCAAGTCGTCCATGTCGGTGGCCAATTACTACACCGAGTACGGCGAGAAGGTCGAGTACTCGTAGCTCTTTTCCAATGCAATTACTCCATGCGGATAGCACAAGCGGTTAATTCTCAAGGCCTTCGCGCGATTGAAGCCATTGTAATGATACACGAATTCTGGGTCTGCACTGCTAACGGTTTAGCTAGTTTCATTAGTTTGTTAGCCAGTGTCGTTCCTACGACATTGTTTCAAGCAGTGCACCGTCAATTCGCTCCTTCCACGATAATATGTTGTTTCGCAACTCGGAGATCACAGTGTCGTATTCGTCGATTGAGAAGACTTGGCCCGCGGTCTCAAATAGCGGTGTGGCTACCAGTGTGAGGAAGGTGACCTGACTACGAGGTAGGTTGGCCTGCTTTCTATCACACAGCGGCGATATCGGCAAGTTGCTGTGCTCCTCAGTCTCACCCTGTCGGAAAAACTCCTCGGATATCCGTTCTGCCCAAATCTCGTGGTACGCGAAGGGTTTGGCCGTGTGTCCCAGATCTGCAAGCATGAGCATCGTCTCCATCAGGAGCGACAACTCAAGGCCTTGGGACTCTTCTGACATCGCAAACTTCTTCGTCTTCAGCACTGAAATGCGCTGAAAGTGCCGCGCCAGATCCGTAGCGAGAATCATACCAATGACAATCTTACGCGCCTCAACACGCTCCGGTGCACTCATGTGCGCAAATACGTCGAAGGCGTCGTGGGACAGAATGCGATATAACTCGGCGATGTGCATGCGCTCCAGCACCGAATCGTCACTGTACGTGATCGCAAGATTGGCTTTCGTGGCGATGAGAAACCCGTTCGAGACTCCAGGGTGTGCGATATCGTGAGCGGCGGCAGCGACCAGACCAACCAACAAGGTGTTGTCATCGACGTTCAAGTGTACGCGGCGCAGATAAAAGTTGATATCGGCCACAACTGCCGCTGCGTGCCTGGCATTTGAGGACACGAGTTAGTGAGGATATCAAAAAGACCAAAAAAAAGAATACGTACAAACGATTGTGGTATGGGTTCCGGTTGTGATACCGTTCCTCCACGGCTGCTGCAAACTCTGTCATCGTTTTCTCTGACAGACCGCGTCGACCCACGAACCCATTGATTTTTATACAGGCCACGAACACGGCTTGCAGGGGGGACGGACAGTGCTGAGCAAGATAAAAGATGTCGACGAAAAAATGGTTTTGAAGACGATCCATCAGCCAGTCGGAGTGGCCGTCGGATTCATGCGTTCTCATCACCGCCTCGACGGAATTTTCCAAGTTGTTGGCATCGACAAATAAGCGTCTAAGACCTCCGCTGGATTGTTGGGTCTCGAGAAGAGCTGGTTTAGTGCTGAGGCGACGCGACGTCGCCACGCGCAAAACATCACTGGATAAAGAATAATTGCGAGAACGTTGGACGTCACTACCTGGTCCAGAGGGAGACCCTGTTTCCTCCCCACTTGGTACCGCGGGGTGGTCTTTGAAATCCATCATATGCAGCCAGCCCTGGACTTCTTCCTCGTACTCAGGCATCGTCGAGCTCAGTGTAACTTCGAACAGGTCATGGTTGCGCACGAGCGCTGTGATGATCTTGTCGATGTCGCGCTTTTCAGTGCTGCCCATCTTCAGTTTGATTTGGCACAGAATGCGCAGGATATCGCCCATTTCATAGTGCAGCTGGTAGTTTAGCTTCCCGGACAGCTCTTCCTTCATTTCGAGATTGGCGCTGCTCAAGCGCCGAGCCTCCGTGACTAGATGAAAAGATGTGAGGAACTCGCGTCGGGTACTGCGCTCTTGCTCCCGTACGATACGGAGCAAGAAGAGCAATAAAAGGAGAAATGCAGCCAGAATCGACAATCTTCGGTTGGCCACGGCAGGTGTGGAAGCGTGCATACCCGTGGTGATACATGCCAGCATCGAGAGCTCAGCAACCACTACGACACAGTAGGCAAACTGCAGCCGAAGCAAGCTCGTGCAAACACAAGCACCAACCAACTCAATGAAGAGCAGCCCGTCCAGAAAGCCCTCACCTAGCAGTACTGCGGTAACCTTCACTTTGTCGAGATGAACCACCGAAAGTTGCTCTGCTAAGCGCGCCTGCTTTTCGATGCCCGCGAGCACTGTCAAGAACAGCGGGAGAATCATGCAGTGATAAAATAGCAGCAGCACGAGTTGCACTGGATCCAGCCGCACACTTGGGAATCGGTACTCGCCCCGCCTCCGATAGATATGAAGCACACAAGCTGCTCCTATTGCGTACAGTGTCGTCGCAAGTCCCGCAAAAGCCCCATCGCTCATCCACAACGCGTGAGAAAAGCTTGCTATCGAGATAAATTCTTGTTTTGGCAATCCGGTACCCGCTAGCTCTGCAAATATGGATTTGACAAACGCTGCAGTGACAGAAAGCGTCGCTGTGTTGGAGGACACGTAGCACCAGGTCGCGAAGGCTAGCAGCACGATAACCATGTAGACCGTGACCCTGCCCTGCCACTCACGGCGGAAGCAAGTCTGAAACTTCTGCTCCACGTCCCGGTCTTCAAAGTAGCACAGGATGGGGTGAGTCGGCTGCTGCACTAGTACGATGGCGCGCGGCACGGATCGTCGTGGATTCGCATTGAGATTGCGCTTGGAGAGGGTTGGCTGCAGCGGCGTCACCGGCATCACCGGCATGACGAGGGTCATGCTGAGGACTGTGTGAGCACGATGGACGCCAGGTAAATAGAGGCAGCGGAGGCTCTGCTGGGACAGCAAATTGCCGCTATTTATGCGCGGCGAGAAACCGATGCCTCTTCAAGATCAGTGTAGCCATGCCCTATTTGCGGTGGTGCACACGATGTAGGATGTGGTCCACACACATTTCCCCAGACTGCGGCAGTTAGAACAAAAGACCATGGCCGACGTGGACTACTACGCGACGCTGGGCATCGAGAAGACGGCCACGGAGGATGAGATCAAGCGCGCCTACCGCAAGATGGCCATCCGCTTCCACCCAGGTGTCTAGCCTCCCTATTCTGCGACCATAAAGAGAGACTGCAGCCAAGCTTACCCCTCTCTTCCCTATAGACAAGAACCTGGACAACAAGGTGGAGGCTGAGGTCAAGTTCAAAGAGATCGGAGAGGTACCGTACTCGCTCCAGACACATCCTTCCACCTTCAAGCTGCTAAACTGTATCATGCTATTGCAGGCCTACTCGGTACTATCGGACGTAGACAAGAGACGCCAGTACGATCGCTTCGGCAAGGCCGGCGTGGGCAGCGCGGCCGGAGCAGGAGGTGGCCCCGGCACGCACCCGTTCCAGGGACAGGATGCCGAGGAGATTTTCCGTACCTTCTTCGGCGGCCAGGATCCGTTCTCCATGTTCTTCCAGGAAGGAATGCGCGGCGGCGGCATGCACAACTTCGGTGGCTCTCGTGTCCACGTGTCCCAGTTCGGGCCGGGCTTCAGCTTTACGTCTTTTGGTGGCGCTCCAGGCATGGGCATGGGCATGCCGGGCATGCGCATGCACCGTGTGAACCAACGACAGCGGTGCGTTAGAGCGACTTGATGACAAAGAGTTTCAGGACTGACTGTTATTGCTGTGGTTGATGCTGTGTTGGATGATAGTGCGCCGACGGGTCCGAACGTGGCTGGAGACAACCGGCCGCAGGCCAACGGCCGCCTTTCGCAGTATCGGATCGGCGGTGGCAACCTGCTGCTCATTTTCTTCCTACTCTGGATCATGGGCGTGCCCTTCAGCTACCTCTGGATAGCACTCATGCTCTTCAGCTACCTCGGAGTCGTCTAAGCAGGAGGATCAACATGCCCCTGAGCTTAGCTTGCCAGCGACGGGAGTTGATCAAGCGAACCCGTATATATAATCGCTTAAAAGTCTGAATAGATTTTGCTTCCCTAGCCCAAGAGGACATTTTGGAGTCCTCCAAATGTCCATCTTCCTGCTCATCACGTCGCGTCCTTTCTATACCCTCCCATTGTGTCATTTCCAAAGAAGTTCCTCACAATGGTGTCACGCAACCCGGACGCGTCGCTGGAGCGGCGCGCCTTCGTTCCCCCGTCGTCGCCGCTCTCAGACGCCTCCATCTCCGTTCAGCGGCCTCGCAAACTCTCCACGTCCTCGAGAAGCCGGCCTCCGCACTGGTTAGCGGCGCGTGTGGGGCTCGTGGGCCTTGTCGTCGTCGTCACGCTGCTCTACGTCACGGGGAACTCGTCCAGCCAGTCGCTACGGGACGAACAGAAGGCTCTGGAGGCACAGGACGCCTACAATATCCCCCGTAGACTCGGGCACTTCAAGGTGAACCAGAGCAGCATCGATAACCTGGCGATCGTGGCTGTGTCATTCGAGTACAAGGCTCCGCAGCCCAAGTTCTTCAGCAGGGACAGGGTGGCTGCGTACTGTGTGAGTGCTGCTGATGAGCGAGCCAACCACACGCCCAGTGTACAGGACTTTATGGACACAGTGCACACCGATGGCAAGAGCTCCGGGGTCGTGGAAGTCGGGCCTTTGGTCAATATGCGGTGCTCTTGGCTGCTGAGGTTCATCACAGGGGACGATCAGGTGCTGGGGGAGACGGAGCTGCTGAGGTTCAAACATGGACCAACGCAGCCACTGCAGGTCCGCTTGGCGCTGACGAACGAGGCGGACGAGATGAGAGTCAAGTGGGTGAGCGACAATGTCACCAACCCCGTTGTGCTCTTCGGAGAGGAGAAAGGGAAGTTGGAGAGCACAGCACGCGCGACGCAGAGCAGCTATCAGGCCGAGGACATGTGCAATGGGCCGGCAACGACGGTGTTTCCTAGGAATTACAGAGACCCGGGACAGATCTTCGACGCCGTCATGTCCAAGCTCGAGCCGGGCAAGACGTACTTTTATCAAGTAGGGGACGAGAAAGGAGAGCTGAGCGACGTGCTGGAGTTCCGAATGCCTCCTGCTGCCGGTAGCAACAGTGCAGCGGCTGATATAAAGGGGTCGAGCATGAGCTTCTTCGTGTACGGAGACCTGAACACGCCCGTAGGAGCGACGGACGCCTTTGCCGAGGATAATGGCAATTGCGGCACCACGATGCAGCTCATTCGAGAGGATATGGAGCGAGCGGCGGCAGACCCGAGCAAGCACAGATACGTCGCTGTCATGCACGTGGGCGACCTGGCCTACGCCATGGGTTCCACGTATATCTGGGACCAGTTCGGCCATCTCATCGAGTACGCGGCCGCACGTCTACCCTACATGATCAGCATGGGGAATCACGGTAAGTAGCTACGGCATTCTTTGGCTAGAGGTGTCCGTGCTGATGTCTCTCTGCTCTTTATCCAGACTACGGCTACCTGGAAGGAGTGAAGATGGATCACGCCAAGTGGCCAGCTCACCGCACTTTCGAGGAGGATGGCACCCATGGCCATGATTCTTATGGCGAGTGCGGCGTGCCTTCGGAGAAGCGCTTCCACATGCCTGAGAATGGCAATGGTGTGTACTGGTACAGCTTCGACACCGGCCTGGCGCACCACACCATGATCAGCAGTGAGCACGAGTTCGCACGGGGCTCGCCACTGCACAATTGGCTGGTGAACGATCTCAAGTCGGTCGATCGCTCGAAAACCCCGTGGCTGTTTGTGTACATCCACCGGCCTCTGTACTGCTCCGTCGCCTACGCTGGCGATTACCACCGGTCCTTGCTCTTCCGTGACCAGCTTGAGCAAGAGCTGGCAGACTACCACGTGGATGTCGTGTTCGCCGGTCATTACCACTCGTACGAACGAACCTGCGCTGTGTTCGGCGATCGATGTATCGAGTCTCCTAGCGGCAAGGCGATGGCGCCCGTGCACCTCATGGTCGGGTCGGGAGGCTACCGCGTGGACGACGCCGGGTTCTACCGCTCACGCTGGCGCGAGCAGGGATTCTTGGAGCACGGCTACGGCCGCGTGCACATCTACAACTCGACGCATTTGCACTTTGAGTTCGTGTCGGACGTCGAGCGCCGAGTGAAGGACGAGACGTGGATTGTGTCCACGCACGACTGGCCCAGCAACCGCGAGCGATATCCACCCGGATACTTCCCACCGCAAGATATCGCCGGTTATTCAGCTGCTGCGCTCCTAGGCTTGCTAGCGTGCTGCGTCGTGCTGGTGCCCGCAATACGCCGAGCGCGCAACAAGCATTACATGCCCCTACCGCCGATCCGGTTTTCATAATATATATGATACCCGTACATTGTAGGATAAAACTCGAGCCAAAACGTCCATAG
>AWVW02032280.1:0-11275 GCA_000500225.2 Phytophthora pinifolia
GGTGTCGATGCGAGGACTTTGATGAGCGTTGAGTGGCAAGCTTGGAGAATATCTACGAGACCCACCAAAGTCAGAGCAGACGATCAAAGTTCAAGACTGCAAAGCCTACGAACCTGAAAGAATGTACGGCTTCGCTTTCACCACGGCTGCAATTGCTGACGAGCGATTCATGAGAAGGTCAGCAAGGCCCCGAGGATGGTTGATCAGAAATTCCTCGAGGGCCGTCTTGATAAAGCGACAAATGAACCAAGTTAGACTCCGAGATCAGGCAAGGAAGACGGGGGACACGACGTCGCTCGTCACGCACGTACGGTGCTTTCTTTGAAGGTGTGGCTCAATAGAGGTAAAAGGACATCTCCTCTCAGTGTGAGCACTTGTGAGATGCGGTACACATTCTGCTCCAAGACGCGTGCCACCAAGTTCTCAGCACCCTGAAGTGAAGAGAAAGAAGCAGTCAGCTTACGCGCAGCCTCAGTACTTCCACGCACAGGCTGCTTACCTGAAAAATGTGAGCTGTCAAGTATGGTGATCTCCACAGGATGGCTGCGAACTCTTGGGGGTGGCGATCCACCAGACGCTGAAACAAGGCAGGCCGGGTTGTCTCGTTAGGTACAGGCGGCGTCTCTCCGAGCAAGCTGTCGATGTTGTCAAGAGCAAACTGCTGCAGCTCAGTCGAATGCGCCTGCGAGATTTCTGTCAGCAAACGAACTGTTGCGACGGGATTAAGTTGCTGCATGAGCTGCGAGAAGAACACATTTGATCTCTCTCCAGCCATTTCCGAGTCGAGACAATACTTGAACACCTCTTCGCATGCGATGGCCGCTAGCGTCCCCAAGTTACCACGAAGCAGCATTCTGAAGAGTTCCTTCTTATCATCCTCATCTTCCAGTTGGCTCAATAGCGTTTCCACTCGCTGTCGACTAGTCAAGTCGTTGCTCCTGTCTGACCAAGGATAACTTTTCAGCGAAGCGCGACCTGAAGATGGCTGTTGCCGAGTTGGCTCTATACTCGCGAGGTTCTGCAAGGCTCTGTACGCTTCGAAGTAGAGCAGCTTTCTGTCGCGCGGTAGTTCGTCGTCATCTCTGCTAGGATCCGGGGATGCTGTCTGCTCGGTATTCACATAGAGCCCTGACTCGATAACAGCGATGATGACATCCAGCACTCGGCGATACTCTGGCAGTCGCTGCGGAAGTCTCTTCAGGCAGTCCATGGCGATAACAACCGATATCTCATCGGGATCAGACTTCGACACGAGCTTGCGTTGAAGAAGATCTAAAGACAAAGAGTGCGTTAGAGTACATGTCTGTAGTCCAATGGACTTTGCACTTTGGTGAACGCACAGGACCGCTCGATATGCTCATTGATGGATCTCCACAGCCGAGAGATCTCGTCGGGCGTGGCATGGTCGCCGCACGCCCAGTCTTCGACAACATCGCACAGGAGCTGGTCCTGCGGCGACGGAGATCTGCAGATACACACCACATCCGTTAGTCATTTCGATAAATCGACAATCTGCAGAGGGAGTTCAGTTCGTACGAGTCCTGCATTGTGAAGAAGTGGCGTAGTAGAAATATCGTTTTGCGCTTGGCTTCCTCATGGGCACTGCCGTCCTCACTGAAGGCCCCACCACGGGAGAGAATCCGCTGCATTTTGTACCGATTCAAAGCCAACTGGTTGTTGCCACGGATTCGTTGCAGTTCTTCCACGTCCAGGTGATGCGTGTGGGCCAAGAGGCACGCTTGAATCTCGACGTGCTCGCGTGCACGCGGGTTGATTGGGAACAGGAACTGCGGGTCGACTTCTTTTCGGGGAATCGTTGGGGAGAGGTTGTAAGCCAAGCGTTCATTGCGTTCTCTGGTCACAGGAGAGCTCGCTGGGCGTTGATGTGGCTTGCCACCGTTCGACAGCTCACTATCGTCAGGAACTAGGAGCCGAGTGCGCGTCGCCCTCGCACTCTTGCATTGAACTGGAGATGTCACGATCGCTGTCGAAGGTAGTGTGAGTGTGTCAGTCAATGGACTGGCAGGCATCTTCTGCCGTGGAGACAGCAGAGAATCGGTCGGCTTTGCCAATGCTCTTCGGTTTGTCTGAGGACGAACAGGCCCTCCGCTTAGCTGGCGCTGGTGAAGTGTCTGCTTGTTGAGCAGCGGGTCGCTATCCCTGACAACGCGAAAGTTCCCATTCGGCAGCTGCAAGTGATGCACGGGCTCCTGCCCAACGACTCGAGATCGAGCAGCCATACTGTTCGGTACCGTGCTCGCTGTGCCGCAATGAAAGGCTATGGAAGTCCTGCTCTCCAACCTAGCTCATACAAATATAGCTGCGTAATAGGCAACAACAAACACAAGTTGAGACGAAGGCACGCGCTTAACGACCTTTTCAATTCGCAAACCTAGCACCAATGGCGCCGCCAGGGTGGCTCTCTTTCAGGTGATCTGCTCCGTCAGCCATGTTCTCAACCAAATGCTGGACGATGGCGTTGCAGATGGCCTCCTACGTTTTCAAGTAAATATTATCATGTTAAAGGCTCCACAAGACGCCACGTCCTTTGCTTGTCGCTAGCCAATGGCAGCATCCACGAACCTGCACGATGATGCTTCTGGACGGGACGGGGCAATCGACCTCGTCTTTCGCCGGTGCAACGATGGCCTAATGCGCAAGAGCGAGCGTCAGCAGCGAATACTAATAGCACATGCAACAAATTGTGGTCCAGAACTCCATGCAGCAGCGTACCAAGTCGCTGTTCTTGCTCAGCGGCGAGCGGCCGTCTCCAACAATTGCCATCACGCCGCATCCAGCTTTTCGAAACATGTCGGGTAGCGGAAGCAGCTCCTTCGTGCGGCCGCTGTGCGACACGATGATCACCTACGTAAGCAGCAAGTGGTGAGTGAGCACCCTCTCGACGTTCTCACTCTACTCCACGACGCACCATATCACCGTGCTTCAATCCTCCCAGCTCGCCGTGCACCCACTCCCCTCCATGGATCCACTACACCAGCAGCAACGCAACTAGTGTCAGCAAGCTCCAAGCAGCACAACTCAAGGCGAGCCGCCGCCTACCTGGCTGCTGATGGAGATGGAGGACAGCGTGGACGCCAGGCGCTGCGCCACGGCGCCCGACTTGCCCATCCCCGTGACGTACACACGGTTCTGCTGGTCATGACATTGTAACATGCCTTCCACGCACCGCTCGAAATTGTGCGCGACCACCGAGTCGCTGGCCAGCGACCGGAACAGATCCTGCACAAAAGCACAGAGCTATTGTCACAACTAACTGGTTCGTGCGCCCATAAAGCTTTGGCGGGAGTCTCTCACCTGCAGTGCGTAGACGTCACTGGCCACGGAACTCAGGTACGCACTGCCGCCCACGAGCGTATCCTTCACAGCAATATCCTGGGTCAGTACTGAGACGATGGCGCCCCATTGACACATGGAGGTTGGTGGTGGGAGGTCCCACCTTGGGACTAGCGTCAGACGTCGAGTAGAGCCTCTGGGGCACTGGCTGGCAGCTACGAAAGGCTGCAGACAGTAGAGCACGGGTTGACGGTGCAGGAAGGCGGCATGCGGCGCATCTAGTAAGGCTTCCTTGCGCTTGGAGCACTACTGCGCGGAGCATCAGTAAATTGCTACCTGACGCCTTTCAACCAATCGCATATCCATATTCGCATTTACAGCCAATCGTCGGTATTTGAGCCCATTTTTCCCTGACATGGAGGTGCTGGCGCTGCGGAGCGACCTGGCGCGGCAAGAGCGCAAGATCCTGGATGAAAGACGGCAGCTGCTTCTTAGAGAACGTCGCGCCAGTCGTCGCAAGGAGCTGCAGCCACGGATACCGGCGTATACGATGGCAGCGACGACGCTGGAGCAGGTGGAAAGCGTCACGAGTCGACCAGGTGCGGAGACTCACGCGATGAGCGAGGCCGCAATGATGTGTGGAGGCTGACTGTTGGTGCTTGACACACCGTCTAGGATTCCTGCGTCAACAACTGGCAGCAGCGAGTCTCACGCCGCTGCGGAGGTGGCATTTGCAGCTCAAGTTGATAGTCGCAGAGGACAGCGGGACGCAGGGTGATGTGGACGCAGACGACGTGGATGCGGCACTGCAGTCGTGCGAGACGGTGCTGACTCGGGATCGACGCTGCTACGATGTTGTGTACCGGGATGGCGTGAGGGTGTCGGACGCGAGACAAAGTCTGCTGGATGCAAGAGCTCCGACGAATGTTAAAGAGGTGCTGAGCTTCTCCACACGACTGGGAGGCACTGCTTGCCGCGTCACATGCGTCAACGATGGCGAGCGCGTGCTGTTCAGCTCCAGCGACTTCGTTGAAAATCTGCAGACGGAGCTGGAATCGATGCTCGTCAAAAGCAGCTCTGTAGACGATGCCGTGACCTTCATCTGCAACGCCGTCAGCGATAACTAGAGATCCTGTCGATCGCGTTTAATGAGAGGACAGTCATGTCTCCACGTGTATTTCTCATTATGCTTCGCACCACCGCTTTATCAAAGCTACATCAGCAGCTTAGGCAGTCAGAAGGCAAGCGCCGCCAGCGGCCTTGATCTTCTTCTCCGCCTCGGCCGAGAAGTACTTGGCCTTGACGATCACGGGCACCTCCGGGAGGCGGCCCTTGCCGAGCACCTTGAAGTAGCCAGCCTTGGTCACGTCAATGACGGGGGCCTTGCCATCCTTGGCCTTCTCGGCCTGCTCCTTGGTCTTCTCCGAGACCAGCGTCCACAGGCGCTCCACGTTCACGGTGGGGCAGTGCGTGCGGTTGCGCAGCAGGTGGAAGTGGCGCATGCCGACCTTACCGAAGTAACCTGGGTGAAACTTGTCCATCAGGATACGGTGGTGGTGCTGGCCACCGGCGTTACCACGACCACCAGGATGCTTGCGGTGCTTGCCGACACGGCCGTGGCCGGCGCTGACGTGTCCGCGTTTCTTGCGGTTCTTGGAAAAGCGGGACGGCTACGCAGGCACAAGCACACATAACACACGGCCTGTCATTCCTCATGCCCACAAAAAGTTCCTATCTCCTGAACTGCCCGCAGTCTGCTGATGCTGGTGGATTCTATATAGCTCCTGTATCTGTATCTGCTGGCTGCGGGCTGGTAATTAGACCTGGGGCCTTACCATATTGACTTGGTGATAAGCGAATGCGAATGGAGACGGCAAGCAGTAGCGCTGGGAGCTCTTTCAGGCTGCCGAATTGGTTGGCTCGTTGGCCCCGGACCGGGGTATACAAACATCCAGTGAAGGCGACTGGCATACACCTGGCAAGTCAATTATACAAACACCAAGTGGTCCATAGAAAATGCAAGTTTATTCTGAACCGGTCCGCGGTTCGAACCGGCTAAACACAATTAATTGCACTTTGTATTTTGGAAGTTGAAGTGCGCACGAAGCGACGCGAGCACGGAGCTGCTGCATTCGATGGAGCCTGACAGCTCCACCACTGAGGGTAAGGACGAGCAGGCTGGTGTACCTGGTGCGGTTGCGTCTCCTGATTTCAACCATGCCCCTACTGTCGCTGAAGACGCCCCCAATGAGGCGCTGTGGGTGCGCAAATGGGATGACGCCAGCAACTCGCTCTACTACTTTAATCTGCGCACGCTGGAGAGATCGTGGGAGGAGCCTGAGGCTTACAAGGCAGTGCTTCTGTCCGAGCCAGTTGATTTGGACACCGAGATGGATCCGGAAGCGCAGCAAGACGAGAAGGGGGTGGAGGAAGACGCGCAACCACTGCAAGATCAGCAGAGCAGCGCGTCCGTGACGATCCAGAGCTTGTACCGCGGCCGGAAGGACCGGAAGCGCGTGCACGAGGCGCGAAAGTGGACAGAGCAGTTCGACCCCACGATGGGGCAGAAGTACTACTACAACAGCGAGACGGGTGAGTCCCAGTGGGGGAAGCCTGTTGACTTCCTGACGGGGGTCAAGGACGAGCGGAGTGCCCGAGCGGTCAAGATCCAGAGTGTCTACCGCGCCAAGAAGGCACGAGATCGAGTGAAACAGCTAGTAGATGAGGAGGAAGAGGAGGAAGCGCTGGAGCAGCAACTTCAGGAAGAGGAGGCTGTTGCTGCCGAGGAAGAGGTGATGACGGATCTGGCTACGAAGGAGTTGAGTCGGCGAGCGCAGTGGTGCGAGTACTTTGACCCGCGCTCGAGTAAGTATTACTACCGCCACATTGCCACGGATATCATCACGTGGGAGAAACCAGAGAGCTATGTGTCGTCGTGGGTGGAAGGCAGCAAGCGAGACCTTGCAGCACTTTCGATTCAATGCGCTGCCAGGAAGCGTATCGCGGCTAACGATGCAGCAGCCAAGCGAGAGAAGCTTCGAGCGCTTACGGACTCGACGACCATGCAGCTGAAACTATGCGAGCTGGGGCAGGTGGCAATTGAGATCCAAGCGGAGATCGAGGCTCGCACACTCGAGTCTACGCAGGAAGAACAGCAGTTCCCTCATTTGGCCAGTTTACTGTCGGGGTGGCGAGAATCCCTCGAAAGTATCAAGAGCCACATTGCTTCGCTGGAGAATAGAGGAGATGCCCGGATGATGCGCGCCGATCGCTTCCACAAGGCGCTAGCAGAAATGCGCAGCGAGTGTCTAACAGTCTTGCGCAGTATTTTATTGATGAACAGCTACTTTGTCGAACTCGACGTCTCGCGAGTAAACGCTGCGTGCGCAACATTTGCGAAGTGGAAGTCGCATGAGCTGTGCGCGCTCAGAGACCCGCGCATGCTGGAAATCGCTCAGACCAGTGAGATCAGCCAGCTTCTTGAAGACGCAGAAGTTCTGCTGCGACGCTGCATCGGGCTGACCGACTTCAACAACGGATCCACGACAGTGTCGGGGAAACGCTACGAAGACTGGCATCCATCCGTTTCCGCAGCACTCGTTAGTGTCCGTCAAATGGAAGAGCGGCTGACCCAGAAGACCCAGCTATTGCGCGGCTACCGAGCTGCAGAAGCGCGAAAGCGAGAAATCTTTCAAATGGCCGAGGAAGACCTGCTCGCCTCTCGTCTTGCGCAGCTACGACGACGTCGATTGAAGGATGAAATGGACCATGCCACGTTTTCGGCCAAGTGTCAGGAAGTCTGGAAAAAAGGCTTGAACCAGCGAGAAGAGGAGCTGCTCGCCGCTGCAGCTCTAAAAACGTCGAAAGCGCAGCAGCAGACCAGGCGCCAGGAAGTGCCACAGAAGACAAGCGAGGCAGACCACGACAGCAAGGCTAAGCTGTCCGTTTGGGAGGCTACGAAGGAGGGTCTTTCTATTGAGGTTGTTCGTGCGTTGGTGTTTGCCGAGATGCAAAAGGCTCGTCGACTTGGCTACGATTTCTTGGTAAGATCGGCTCGCTCAGACCACGGAGAAACACTCATTCAAATCGCTTGCTGGTGGGGCCATGAGGTGCGTGAGAACTCCCACCGTCACACCAAGGGAGTCACGACAGACATTTAACATTGACTGCACGTACTGCAGCACTTGGTGCGTTTCTTCCTGGAGGAAGGGGCACAAATCGACGGGATTGACAGCACTTGCAACCGCTTTTCGCTATTGCACGACGCTGCTCGACGAGGGCACTCGTATGTGGTACGTATTCATCGTGCGCCCCCGTGGCCCTTGCTAATTGCAGCTTGTTCTGCCAGATCCGTATTCTACTAGAACAAGGGCTTTCGTGCAATGCGACCGACTGTGCTGGAGACACTCCTTTCCATTGGTAAATGTGCTTCAGCTACTCGATATATGGTGGCGCTTGTCAAACTCATGTCTCGATTCCTTGATGGCGTGCAGGGCGGCGCGTAAGAACAACTTCAGTGCTGTACTCGCGTTGTTTGCTGTCTATTCGTCCGAGCGGGACATGGCACGCGCCGACGAGATCGTGAAGGCCGTTCGGCAAAGGAACTTTCGAGGCAAAACAGCGTCTGCTCTGGCTAAGGGCGACCGCGTGCGCAACGCTCTGAAAGCTGCCGAGGAAGGACGACTCCCTCCACTGCGTCGCCCTCGTACGGGAGACGTTCAAGTCGTCGCGATAGGAATGTCACGCCGGATGACGGAAGTTGGGCTGCGACCCCGATCTCGAGGCAAGCCCAGCCCCCAGAAGGGCAAGACGGTGACAATGCTGGACAAAGGCACGAAACATGGCTCGAGACTTGATCTGAAGGGCTTGGTCTCGCTGTAACGTACCACAGATGAATGCTATTTTGAAGACTTCAGCTGAGAAGAGTTGAAAGCGTCATCACACACTCGAGTATCAAATTCACACATTGTGGAGCTACTTCGACTGTACCAAGTAGCACACCACGATGCTTTCGACTTCACCTCCAGAAAAGATGGACCAGATCATGTAACGTGAAGCTAGATGAGCGAATGTGCCCAGCCATGCCTCACTGTGTCGTTCGTGCACAGAGCTGTCTTCTCCCAACGACTGCAGCCCCTAGCTATTCAGCGCTTGAGCGTGGCAGGTGATGGTTCATCTTTTTGATATCACCTTCATCGTGCAACGAATGACAAGTCCCTGATCGCGATCACAGAGATTCTCCAGGATGGCGCGGCCTTGGCGATCATGCAAGAAGATATCCCGTCGACCGATTGCTTTCATATCGATAGGCAGCAAAAGGCTTGCGTCGGGCGTATGCTCAAGTTCCTGCACCTGCACGAGCCCACAGGCTACGAAAAGGACGAACAGCACAAACGTGCCGCAGTGCGCTACCTCGCATTGCGCACGATGCTCCAGTACTGCAGAGATGTTAAGGTTGGCGAGCTTGAGTGACATCGAGCTATCTGGCGGCGAACTGATAGCTTACGGCCGCGATCAGATCTCCACTATTCAAGAAACTTGCATGAACAAGCTGCTTCGCTGGTTTGAGGACACCGAGACCAATGCGTTTGTACGTCTCAACCCGTTCTCCGATGGCGCAAAAGTTGTCTCTACGTCTACTCACCCCACCCGACACTGCAGGTCTCACCCACAGCGTCCACACCAATTCTACCACCTCGGATGGTACGATAGGGTCTTCACTAGGTTGAACAACTTCACCACGAAACCGATCACTGACTGTTTTCATGTTCGTAGTCCCCCAAGAAAGCTTGTATCCCTCCAACTCAAACTCTAGACAAGAGTTCAAGCGAAACAAGCTTCCTCCCCGCGACAACGACAGTATCGAGTGGAACTGTAGCTGCAAAACTCGAGGTACACTTGCGCGCATCTAACCTTGTTGGGCTCCTGCCGACTTACTTGCTCGTCGATCAAAACGTCCGCAGAAGTATAAAATGCCAGACTTGCGTGCCTCCCATATCCGTCGAATCGCTGAACTTCGCTCTCGCGGCGCCGATATCTCCGACAAGGTAACACGATCCGAGAACTGCTCTGCGAAGTATGTCTAAGTGGTGATTCATGTCTTCAGGTCCCGCTCCTCGAAGAAAACAACAGCTCCAGCCGCCTCAACCCCCCACCACTAGACGATTTTAAAAACAAGGAAGTGGAAAAGCGAATGGTTGAGGCCACGTTCAAATTGTATCACCCCGAGACGGACGCAGAGGTTCGATAGTGCGGTGCTTCTGCTGAACATTTAGCTGTAAACACGTCTAACACCGTGTTCGCTCTGCTCAGCGCGAAATGAACTTGTTGTGGATTCGACGTCGCCAAGAGGAGGAGCTCAAACGCAAGAAGGACGAGGAGGTTCAGCAGCGAGTGCAAAAGTGGTCGATGGATCGCAGTCGTGACGAATCGGAAAATCTCAGGAAGCGCGAGTCGACGAAGTTGGTTGCAGGGCTTGGACAGATACTGCAGATGGGGGTCGACCAGGAAAAACCTTTTGCTTGGCGAAGCACGAGAGCCCTCCATCCAGACTTAGTAGCCGCTGCATCAAATCAATCCGCTGCTGCGGTAAACGTACATCCTACAGATGCTAGTACTGCTACGAAAGAGGAAGAGGACGCCACAACGCGCAAAGAGCCCCGTACAAGTGTGAAACCCGTTCAAATCGTTATCAAGACCGTAAAGCCGTCGGTGATAGGAGCAGGAGGCATGCACTTCCGAAACCAGTTGCCACCGAACTACGTTCCTCCTGGACTACTCGCAGCATCGTCCGTTCCTAAGAGCAGGCGCGAGATTTCATCCGCAAACCCGAGCACGCGGTCGTCTTCGAACAGCAAAGAGCATCCATTCCAGTTCAGCAGCTTGGAAAAACGGCCTTCGGGGATTTCTGACGAGCCTTCGAGTGCCAGCGAAGATGAAGAGCACCCAGCGACCGATGAAAGCGTGAAGAGTGTCAGCCAGAAAGCGCACCAGATGAAGCTTCAGAGCTACCACGTGCCCTACGACATGCCCTACGACACGGATCACCTCGCGGTGGCGAAAACACCAGCTCTACAAAAGGTAAGACCCATCGGGCCGTCGTACAGAAGTCATGCGCTAACCGATACTGCATTGCAGCCGCATCCTCGAGGCACTATCCCCGAGCAGCCGCTACCAGCGGACCCCGAGCTCCGCTGTCTTCAAGAAGCAAGTGCAGTGCGTCGAGTGTTTGCCATCCCGATTGACAAAGTCCATCTGCAGAAACCTTTGAGCGTGCTTCTTCCAGCGTCCGGCCGTGACGCAGGCCGAGAAGTGTCCGCTTCTCGTAAATCCGCTCGACCAGGAAAGAACAAGTCGGGACGTGGGTCAAAAATCGCGAAAGCCAAGCGAGCGCCAAGCAGCAGCCGAAGTGGCGTCGCCCTGCCTCGACCCACTCCAGCGCAATACTCGGCGTCCACGAGCGACCTGCGCCAGTCACAGCTTGAAGAGATGGAGAAAATCCGCCGCCTCTTCGAGGAGTATAGCCTGTCGCTGCCTGCCAAGGCGCTGGAGCGCGGCCTGCTGGTACCGGAAGACCGGCCGCTGCTTGAAACCATCACAAACTTGCCATTACCAGGCTCTCGACTGCTGAGCAACCCGCTCACACGGCGATCCAAGTCCGCCAAGGCCAAGAAGAAGGCTGGCATCAAGAAGAAGAAGGGCAAAAAGGATAAGAAAGGCGCCAAGACGCCCAAGAGCTCACGTCGTGCTTCAGCCACCAAGGGCAAGTAGCTGTTCCCATTGAAAAAGTATCATTTTACAAAACTAAAGCCCGTCGATACGACTGGGGGTGCTATTCATTATATAATGCATAACCTTCTTGATTTTGTTTATACTGATTAGCTTACAAGCTTATAAAACCTGTATCCTTATATAACCTTTCAGATAGTTATATTATTTGGTTCATGTTGCTTGATGTAAACGTCAAGATCAACCGTCATAC
>AWVW02032304.1:0-16802 GCA_000500225.2 Phytophthora pinifolia
ACACCGTCCATTTTATTTTACAGCTGGATCGATCTGTTCGCTAAAACGGACCGGCAAAATACTTGCGAGGCACAATACATCCGAATAATTTAAGAGAGTGAAGGACTTATTCTGCGGAGTAAAGGAGGGTGATGCTGCATACCTTTTGTTGCTCATTATTATACTCGGCGCAGTGCAAGTGCTCTATCTAACGTCTGCTAATGGATCTCCTCGAATCTTTGGCCGACGTGCGCCTTGAGTGCCTGCGGGTTGCCCGCGTGTGGCGAGAAGAGCTCGGCCTCCTCCAGGTGCTTCTCAGATACCACGTCGCTCTTGCTCTTGAGGCGAGCGAACACGCCCAGCCCAATTGCCGCGAGTGGTACGCCAAGATCCGTGACCAACCACATCGTGCGAGCTCCGAAGTGCTGGTACAAGTAGCCGCCGATGAGCGTGCCCATGCCTCGCGCGAGACCGTTCTGAACGGCGTTCAAGACGCCCATGACGGTGCCCTGGCAGCCCGGAGGAGATGCCGAGTAGGCGTACTGCGTGCACGCCGCCCATGCCAGCCCGTACGTCACGCCGTGCAGGAACTCGAATGGAATGGCGCACCACGCGTTGGCCATGAAGGCGTAGAAGGAGACGCGCAGTGCGTAGCCCACGATGGACAGCAGCAGCACGTTCACGATGCCGAACCGGTTGATGATCCAGTGCGAATAGAAGAACGCCGGAAGCTCCGACGCCGTCTCGCACATGATGGCAATGCCCACGATCTGCGCGTTCTGCCCGGAGAGGTTGTACAGGTTGAGCGTGAGGAAGCTGGAGAGCACGCCGTACATGAGTCCCATGAGAAACACGACGCCGAACAGCACCAGCACGTCCACCTGCTGGCAGATCAGCCGGACATTGTTCATGAACGACGGGGGCCTGAACGCGCCGCCCTCCAGGTCTGCATCCGGCACGAGAGGGCTGTCCTCCATCGCCGGGATCGTGCGCAGCACCAGCAGCGACGTCAATCCGAGCGCCACGCTAACGTTGAAGGACCAGGAGATACCAGCCACAGCCACGATGACACCCGTGATGTAGGCCCCAACGCCGTAGCCGAGTGCTCCAAACAGCCGCTGCTTGCCGTACTCACCGCCGACCTTCTCCAGCAAGTTGAGCACTGTGTGATCCAGCAGTGATCCGGTCGGGGCCACCTGGAAGTTGGACAGGATGACGACGACGACCATCCATCTGAAGGACCAATAGAAGAACTGCACGGCAAACAGCAGCAGCGCGGCCGTGACGATGCAGAAGATGTGCACAAGTCGCTGGTTCTGGATGCGGTCGGCGACGGCGCCCCAGAAGAGCGGCGCCAGCATGGCACACACACAGGGCAGCGTCTGAAGCACGCCAATTTGCACCTTGGAGAACTGCGCCGTCTGCTGGAAGAAGACGGTGAGGAAGTTCATCTGCGCCGACGTCCACGCGTTGCTCATGAAGTACATGAGCTTGGGCTGCCACAGCGAGTTCTCCGCCTCCGCGGGCGGCAGCGGCGCCACCAGCGGCGTCTTGCTCGTCGCCTTGACCTGGCACATGACAGTCGATCCGATCAAATTCCTTCCCGTCGACTGCAATCGCCGAAGACCTCGCGACGGCTGGCGAGCACTGCGCGTCGCACTGGAACTTGCTGAATGAAGTCGGGCTCGAATGCAGTGCAGTTTGGTCTGCGTACCGTCTCCGATATGCTCGTTCACCTCCCCTCTCGCAGTAGTACGTCATATAGCGTTTCTATAGATCTCAGGACGGATGTCACGCGCTTGATATTTTGATATTTTCCTTTGTCGAACTCTTATCCTCCAATCACTGACCTCCGGGCTCAGAGGCCCATCGGATTTCGTCACACGTCACAGTATTTTTGAGCAACACCACATCGCCAGCGCTGCCGCTGCTCGCCCGCCGTTCACCGCCCTCTTCTTATGAGCTCCGCCGCCCTCACTGGTCTGCAGCAGCTGCTGGCCGAAAAGCACCGCGTCGTGGTCCTGGACGGAGGTTTCGCCACTGAGCTGGAGAAGGACCCTCGCGTGGACCTGTCGGCCAGTAGCTTGTGGTCCGCCTCGCTGCTGCTGGACAAGAACGCGCACCTCCAGGAGGTGGTAGTCAATGCCCACAAGACCTACTTCCTGGCCGGAGCGGACGTGGCCACCACCGCCAGCTACCAGGCGTCTGTCGACGGCTTCAAGCGCGAGAACATCACGGAACTCGATGAAGTCGAGAAGCTCTTCGCGAAGAGTATCGACCTCGGCGTGCAGGCGCGCGACGCAGCCTGGAAGGAGCTGGACCATAGCAAGCGCATCCGGCCGCTTGTTGGCGCCAGCATCGGTTGCTACGGTGCAGCATTGGCCGACGGATCGGTGAGTTCCTGGTAGACTTTTGCATCGCGAGATGCGTGCGCGGACTGATGAGTGCGCTGGTTGCTGTCGCAGGAGTACCGTGGAGACTACGGCAAGAGCAAGGAGGAGCTCGTGGCCTGGCACAAGCACCGCTTCGCCTTCTTCACCGACTACGCGCCCGCCGACTTCCTCATCTGCGAGACCATCCCGTGCCTCGTCGAGGTCGAGGCCTTCGTCGACCTGTTGAACGAGTTCCCGGCCGCCCACGCCATCGTGGCCGTGGCCTGCCACAACGGCACGGAGCTCAACAGCGGCGAGCCCATCGCGCGCATCCCGGCGATCCTTGCCAAGCTCAAGAACCCGTCGCAGCTGCTCGCGATCGGCATCAACTGCACCCCGCCGCAGCACGTCGAGAGTCTGCTGCGCGAGCTGCAATGCGCCTGGCCCAAGGCCGTCTACCCTAACAGCGGAGAAGGCTGGGACGGAGTGAACAAGCAGTGGCAGCCGGCCGACAGCACCGGCGGCCCCAGCTCGTGGGAGGAGCTCGCGCCCAAGTGGTACGACGCCGGCGCGCGCTTCTTCGGCGGCTGCTGCCGCACGTCCCCGGGCGACATCCGCGCCATTCGCGAGTACTTCGACCGCCGTCAGCTGCTGTAAGAGGCCGGCCTGACGCTCAATATCCACCGCTTGCTATCAAACTAGGTTGTCAAAAGTCCTTCGGGATCGTTAGACACTGGGGCAAGTGCTGGTGAGACCGCCGAGCCTTCGAGATACGAGCGCTGTCGCTCAAGATTGCAAAGATAGCGCAGGGCAAGGCGAGCGTTGGCACAGCATCGATTGAACGCTTCATCGCTCGTCAGCTGCTGCTGAGCTGTAGGGACATTGTACAGCGCGAAGAACGTCTCGACATGCCGTCGCAATTCCCTCCACTCTTTCTTGTCGTGCTTGCTGCAACGCCGACTTGAACGTCGGTCGAAATGGTCGAACCCCTCGCTAGCCACCAGGGCTTGCACCTCCTCCACGACTTCATAGCTGGACGATTCTGACGTCATCTTCACCCGGAAATGACTGGGCTCGTTCACTCCGAGGTCGTCGAGATGAAGGACAGCGTCACACGACGAGCACAGCGCGACGTGGCATGAAAGACATCTCTTTTCGGAAGCAGCTTCACGGTCTCGTAGCGCGTAGCACACAAAGCATCGTCGTCCCAGCACACCACTGCAAGTTGCCGCTACGTTGAACAAAGTCGACTTTTCCTCGTCTTCTCTCATGACCGCCGCGCTTTCAATCTTCGTATCGCTCAGTGGTGAGGCTGGTATCGAGTGGATCTGAACGTGAACGATGGCCTCTGCGCCCGACTCGCGTTTCTGGGACTCGACCAGGAGTTCCCGAGCGGTTTGCTCCCGCTTTAACGCTTCATCTCGCTCCTGCAACGCAGCCAAGTACTGCTTCGCCAGGACCTGGTTGAATTTCGAGGAGCCCGGAGCCACACCGCTCTGTGCATCCATCTCTAAGGCTGGTGGTGTCGACGAAGCCCTTGCGGTGGGTGAATTCGACAGGCTGAGCGTTCGAACACCGAGCATCCTCTTCTTCTCTTCTTCATCGCTTTGGTCTTCGTCTAGCCGCACCCAAGAAGCCGAGTCGTCTATCACCAGCGACAGAAGAGCCTTGGCGCCAAGGACGACGTGTTCGATCACCAGCAAAACCCACAATTCCTTTACGTAGACGTTCGGGTTCTCGGTCGTGTCAACTGCGCTGCCTCTCCAGTTAGGAAGAGCCACCTGCATCAAGCTTTCAAAGTCGGGCCTGGTGGTGAAGAAGAGAACGGCGCAGTTGACCACGACGGCCGCAAAGCTCATAAACTCGAGGATACTCATGAAGGTTGACACCTCCGTCTCGCTCTCGAAGGGCGGGCGCTGCTTGGCCTGGGTACAGCTCAGTACATCAAGACGCATGGCCACGACGTTGCTCAGTAGAGCGAACAAGGGGGCAGCGGGTAGCACCGAGACGAACATGGTGACGTATCCGAACTGCAAGACCACTTCCAGTTGCTTTCCCATGAGGAAATCGTGCGGATACATGAGCTCTTGCATCAGGACAACAGGGGGAGGAGGAGACCGGTCTCCCTCGCGTCGAGATGCCGCAGGTACTTCTGCGTCATACCATTCATGACTTGCCAGCGACCACCAATGGCTTGAACTTGTCGAGCGGAAGCGGAACCCCGCGCTCTTCCACCTGTACCGCACATGAAACATGGGCAAGAGATCGCGTTGGACGGAATTCCAGAGCTGCCGAACGCCCATGATGATCAGCAGCTGCTTGCGAAGAGCTGCCGCGTTCTGGTCCACGAACGCGATCCAAAAGAGCGAGATGAAGGCGTTGAGGAACTTGAACCAGAACAGTTTGACGGCCAGCATGGACTCGAATTCCCACACGGTGCGGTGGTTCTCCCACTTTGTCAGACGCTGCGCCAGACGCGTGTACCAATTGTCGAGCAGCAGCATCGACACGGCGTTCATCAAGGGCACAAGGTACGGAACCAGCAGCGTCGGTAGCCAGGGCATCGCGTTGTGCACAATAACCGAAAGCGCAGTGCTCATCTTCACAGCCACGAAGATGGCCACGGCCGCGACGCCCATGGTCATTAACGCCGGGATCCCCATGTAAATCCGCGCAAGCTGCAGCGCTCGTGGAAAGCTGACGTCCACAGCAGTCTTCGCTCGAAGGAACGTCGTCTCGACCTGGAAATCCCCATAGAAGCCCGGCGTTTCCTCGCTCCGGTTGCGTCGGAAGTGGCCGAACTTGCTCTGAATCTCGCTGCGCTTGCGCTTCCAGCGCTCGACCATCAGCGTCGCCCAAATGGACACTACGATCGCAAACAGTGGCGGTACGAAGCTCACGTCGTCAGCGAGCCACAGCAGTTGACACGCCGCGCCCAGCAGCGCCATCGGGACAAGCCACACCGTGTAGAACGTCACGAAGGCGTAGTAGAAGGCGTGCTTCTCGCCGAAATACGTGAGCAGCGGCCACAGCATCTCGTACTGGTGGCGCTTGCGCTCGAGCAAGAACTGCTCCAGACTGTTACCTGCAAAAGGCTGGAAGATGCGCTGGTACGTGTCCGTGTAGCCCCAATGGCGAAGGATGTTGCGGCAGCCCATGACGTCGTGGAGGGGGAAAAGCGTGCGGATGTTGCCGCTCTTGAGGTGCTTTTGCAGGTTGATCTTCCGCTGGATCACATTCAGAATGACTTGCTGGCGCTGTAAAGACCGGAAGCTCTCGAACAACTCGGGCGAAGTCGCGTCGAACTTGGACCGTGTCGAGGACCCGCGATGTTTCACCTTGAGCTGAAGCACCTGAGCCTGCTGAATGAGTACGTCGTCTGTAGCGGCCACCACAATGTAGTCGGTCTCCTTTCTAGCCCTGCAAACACCACGTGCCGTCTCTCGAATACCCGAGCGGGTCACTACGAGCGAGGGCGCGAGGGAGCTTTCCTCGTGCATCGTCTCGATGACCGTCTCCTTGAACTGCCTCTGCTTGATGCCATCAAACAGCATCACGTACTCAGGACGAGCAGCTTGGTGCTCAATGCCGAGCACTAGGCGAGAGTCCGCGCTCGCAACGTGGTGAAGCGACGAACCCTCGACGTTCACGTTCTGAAGCTCCCACACGAGGCTCGCGGGGCTGAGGGTACTGGCAAACAGCCGCACCGCCGCTTGCTGGAGATAAAGCACAGCATGGAACAACGGGGTCTCGTTGCGGTAGTTCCTCCAGCCTGCATTAACCAGCTCCACAACGTCGAGATACTCGCGTTTCGCACTCTCGCCATCCAATTCCGTCGACACTGCTTCGTCCTTTGCGATAGGAACGACGACGTTCGTCTTGGGCTTCGCTCCTTTCAGCAAGGAACTCGTCATGGAAGCACCGACAACGGTAGCGGCGTCGGAAGGATGCAGTTGGTCGTCCAGCATCTTGCTGAGAAGTAACTGCAGGATCTCCAGTTGGCCGTGGCCTGCAACTGCGTGGAGCACCGACTGCCTCTTGCCTGACTCGCATGAGCACATGTAGAGCATCCGGAGCGAGATTTTGATCTCGTTGTCTGCTGCACCACTGTCGCCACCCACCGTATTCATCCTCAACTCCAACCGGAGCAACGCGCGTACTTCGTCGACGAGCCCGACGCAGCCAGCCCAGTAGAGAAGGTGTTGGCCGTAGCGAACGGCGTCCTGCACCACCACAGCTTTGGCTTTACTGCGGCTCTTCTTCTGGAGATACAGCGGGTTGCGGGCGTTCATCTCGCTCACGTAGCGTGTCAGGTGCGCTCCGTTCGAGAGGAACTCGCGGATAAACAAGCTCACCGCTTCAACGTGATCCAGTCGAAGACGCCAGTGTGCAAACTCACGGCTCGTGTCGTCCGCTGCCGACGAGGCCTGTCGTTCCAGCGTAGCGAGTCCACGCCGACCGGCAACGTCCACTGGGAACAAGTCGTCCGTGTCGGTCAGCAGAGGAATAGCGAACTGCGTCTTCGCGAAGCGCTTGGTGCCGTCGCCGACGTGAGTCGCCGGGTCCAGCAGCATCGCAATCTGCTCGTGGTTCCCGTTGTACGCCGCCCAATGCAGCGGCGTCCACTGGTTGCTGTGCTTGGGCAGGTTGGGCTGGTCTCCGTGAAGTACAAGTTGTCGGGTGATATCGAGTCCGTCGTCCACGTGCTTTACGCTCGAGCCGCAGCCGAAGCAGCTCACGCACTGCAACGGGGTGTTGCCGAAGTCGTCGACGTGCTGCTTCCCCTCGAGCAACTCGCTCGGAGGAATCGCCCACTGCGGCGGGAGCTGCACTTGCGCCATCGGGACGACGTCCGAGCTGCCAGCCTTCGTGACCATCGCCACCTCGAAGAGCGCGCCAACGCCAGCTTGATTCGAGTTAGAAGCCTGTTGGAACGCGTGCACCAGCGGCGTCAGCAGCTCCACCACCTCGTCTTCCGAGCGACTTGTGAAGTGAACGACCGACCTCTCGCCCAGAAGCAGCCGCACGACGCTCGCTTGACCGCCCATGCACGCAGCGAGCAGCGGCGTCCGCCCGGCGATACCTCGAGCACGTAGCTGAGAAGCTGGCGACAGAAAGTCTTGCCCCAGCACCAGCAACTCCACCACGCGCTCCTCGTTGCCGTTCTCGCAGGCTTCATAGAGATCCATCCAGCCTCCCGTCAAGAGGTGGCATGGCCAAAACTGTCCAACTAAACGTGGTGATACGTTATTGTCCTGGGGCTCTACGAGTCACGGGACGGACAAGCAGCATCTCCACCTGGTCGCTACTGCCTCGTCTCAACTGGACGTCCGGGTCTTCTTGGGGTCCGCTCCTCGATAGCTGTAGCACATATCGTCGGCGCCCCAAGGAGACGAACTTCCGCTTGCCGAGTCGTCCCCACTCGCACGCGAGCTCCTCTCCGTCTGCGAGTCGGCATACGCGCTGCTCATGCCAACCCTGCACCGTTCCATCGCGTGTTTGGCGTCGACGATGGGGAACGGGTAGTCCTTCCCCATGAGGCAGCCAGCTTCGCGCTGCACTTTGAGCGGCGCCTTCCAGGGCTCGAACACGAACTTGTCAGGCATGTTACGCAGCGCTGGGATGTACTTGCGGATGAACGCGCCGTGCGGATCCCACCGCTGCGGGAACGTCGACGGAGACGCCACGCGACGGAAGTCGGAGAAGAAGCAGCTCGCACTGACCCACAACCAGTTGCCGATGTTGATAGGCCAGTCCAAGTCGAGCAGCTTCTCCTGGAAGCACTCGGCGCCCCGCAGCCACGAGATGTAGAGCACCCCGCGCGTAAGAAAGCAGGCCGCCGCGTGGCGTCCAGCGTGGTGTGTCCAGCCCTCCTGGTCGATCTGCCGCATCACGGCGTCGATCCACGGGAAGCCTGTGCGTCCGTCCTTCCAGCACTGTAGCTGGTGCGTGGCCAGCTTTTCGTCGGCATCTTGAGCCTTGGTGCTCATCTGGTTGTCCTGGACAGGGCATGACTCGCGGTTCTCCGCTCGCAACCTCCACTTGATCTGCTTGCAGCCCGGATTGAGCTCCTGCGAGTCGAAGTTCGGCGTGCCGCAAGCGAAGCAGTAGAAGAACTCGCGCCACATGAGCTGGCCTTCCAGCGTGACTTGCGTTGGCCCTGGGCGCAGAGGGAACTGCAGCTGGATGAACATGATGCGGTAGAAGAACTCGCGCGCGCTCAGACAACCAAACACGAGGTACGGGCTCATGGACGTGGTGGACGGCGCGTCGACAGTGACTGGGGAAGTGCGAGGCTTCTCGAAGAGTCCGACATGCCGCTCGTCCTGGGAGAAAGCGTCCAGCAGCCGAAGTGCCTCGCTCTCACCGCCATACAGGAAGGTATGCGGCTCCTTCGGTGTCAGCCCCAGCGCTGTGAGCGGCGGCACGACGAACAGCTCCGACGGAGGCTTCTTCACGCTCGAGTCAACGCCGGCGATCGCGTTCGCCACGCCTGCACTGTGTCGACAGAAGTCCTCGAGCAGCGCGAAGAGCTGTTCGGCGGAGAACTGGTGCGCGTAGGAAAGCTTGCCGGGCGCGGGGATCGGCTGCGTTGGCTGCGGCATGTTGTCGGTGATCTCCAGCAGCCGCTCGTAGTCGCTCGGGGCCTGGCCGCCGTTCAGGCGGATGATCTCGACCGGGTCGTACAGCGTCACGCCACGGGTCGAGGTCACGTGGATGTTGAGCGACTCCGCCAGCGCCCGCACGCGCTCGTCACGCGCCACCGCGTACGGTACGACCCCGGCCTCGAAGAAGATGTCCGTGATGCCCCAGGCCGGGAGCACGGCGCGCAGCACCTCGACAGCTTCTCCTCTCAGCACCAGTAGCCTACCCTGAAGAGTGTCGATGGACCTGGCCAAATCCTGCACTGCTTCGAGAAGGAACTGGAACCGCAGCGGCCCACAGCGCTGATGCACGGGTCGGTGCAGGATGTACACAGGAATTAACGCCATGTCACCCCCGCCGGCTCGCTGAAGCTGCTGCTGCGCGCGGATGGCCGCGTCCAGCGCCAAGTTGTCGTGCAACCTCAGATCCCGTCGAAACCAGACAAGCGCGCGTCGCGTGGGCTGCGGACCCGCGTCCTGGCATCCTACGTCCTGCTGACCTGCAGCCTGTTGGTCCTGCTGAGCCTGCGTCTCGATGTCCGCAATAACAGAGGGGTCTACCGTAGCAGGTGCATTTCTATTGCCACCACAAAACTCGTCGTCTATTGCTATGGCCACCTCGCCATCGCACCGTTGTCGTACGGCCTCGTCGTCCTGCGCCGATGCGCTGCGCATCCGTTTTCGGCCCATTAGTGACTCGGTCGCTAAAGAGAAGGTGCTGCAACAGTCTCTGACGCTCGATGAATGAATCGCCCACAGACTGGAATTCCCTGCCGAGGTCCTGGGCGACGACCACCTTCGGCGCCGAATTCCATCGTGTTCAATTGCACCGGCGCAACGCGCAATTAGACGTTTGAAACACCTCTGCAAATGTGATTCTATAGGCTATAGTGTATGTTTGTATACTTTTATTATAATTTCGTATGCATTTTCAAGAAGATGTCAAAGGTTATCAAATCGGATGGACGACGGATTGCCGAAAATGGCTACACCAACTTCAACTTGCATTGAAGCAGTCGCGCAGCACTAGTTGCAGCATCTCGTCGCTGCCCAACGCGGCGCGCAGGTTCACGCAGTAGCTCTCGAAGTGCTGGAAGGTCACGACGCCCTCGCCGCCGACCAGCTCGAAGTTGAGCGCAAAGTCCTGGAACACCTGGGCCGCTGACGTCCTCCCGAGCACCACGTCTGGGTGTTTCGCCGCCTGGAAGCTCGAGGCCAGCGCCGCGGGGAACACGCGGCCTTTGCCGACTGTTTGCAGCGCTGTGAACACCTTCGTGGCGCTGGCCAGACACGCCGGGCTCAGCCGTTCGAGCAGGCAGCCCAGCACCAGTCGCAGCGGCAGGCGGTGGCTGGCGCTGTCGTAGCCGTTAACGCGCTGCTGTTGCTGAAGGAAGCGCCCACCGGCAGTGCCGTTGCTGTTATCGTCGCCAATGTGCGAGAGGTGCTCAAACAGCGCGCGGCCTTGAGGCTCGCCGAGGTTGAGACCCAGAGCGGCGTTCAGCGCCTGGCAGCAGCTAGTGCACGTGATCGCCCCCGTTCGCGGATCCGCAGCTTGGCTAAGTCGAGCGCGGAGCATCACGATGTCGGCTAGCGAGTTGCTCTGGCGGATGCGGCACCGGACTGCGTGGAGAACCGTGTCACCTGCGTACGTTGGCACGCTCTCCACGCCCAGTGGCGAACCTCTTGCCGCGGAGATCCGAGTCGCGTCGGCCATGCCTGTGCCGCTTGCAACGTCCTTGAGCGACAGGATCTTCCTCTCCTGGATCAACGCAGCGTTAGATGGAGTCCCAGTCACCGACGGAGGTGAATAACTCAAGGGCCTGTTGCCCTTACTGCGCTGGTTGTCTTGCTGCTGCTGTGGCTGCGATGGCTCCGGATCAACGTCCGACTTGTACGAAGGCTTGGCGCTGGAGCCTTCGAGATGCCAGACGCTGCACACTATCTCTTCGAAGAGCTTGTCGGACGCGATGCTGGCGCTCACGTTGTGGTAGTAGCCTCTCCACAGCTCCCACGAAACTTTTCCGTCTTGGGCGCCACCATCGATGTCGAATGTCTCGAGGAACTCCCGGCACACATGGTCAGCTCCTCGTAGACCTGCTATCACATCGGGGTGCGAGCAGGCGTCAAACTCCTCCACTACGTCGCTAGGTTCGAGCAAGGCCTTTTCGGCATCGTGAGAGTTCCTCGCCTTCGCCAGCTTCGCAAACGCTTCCCGGACGCACTCGAGACGGCGTCCTGACAGCGCTGGTCGCACAATGTTGATCAACTCGTCTGGCGCGATACGTCCGTCGCCATCGCTGTCCATGTACTGGAAGAGCAGCCGGATGTCTGCGTCGGTAAGACCGCCAGGCAACGCTATCTCGCACTCAGCTGCGGCATTGCGGAGGTCCTGCAAGTTCATGGCGTTGCCTCGAGCAGCTCGCAGTCGTCGATTGAGCGTGCAGAACCCTGGCGTGCCCTGGGCTTGCAGCACCTTCTTCAGCTTGGCCAAAATCGCTTCAACTCCTGCTGGGTGGAGGTGGAACTCGCGTTTCCCGGGGGAAGTCAACCCCGACGTGGTCTCGGGGCTCGTGCTCTGCTGCTGCGTGGAAGACGCTTTTCCTAGACAAGCAGCGATCGAGTTGCTCACGTTGTTCCTCGCTCGTCGAAGTGTCATGCTGGGGCTCGAACCAGAGCTGGAGGACGGTGGACTGCTCGAGTATGCGGCCGAATGGTGCAAGATTTCGTGCAGGCTCGAGCGTCCAGGGTCCTGTCGAGTCACCCCACCAACTCCTTCAGCTGAGGCTGGTCTACTGCCAGCGGGGGCTACTCGTCCGCCGTAGCTGGGTCCAATATGCCAGGCATTGCGCACCAGTTGCTCAAACTGCTCGTCCTCGTCCATGGCAGCACTCACATTGGCGTAGTACCGCTCCCATACGTCGAAGCTAATACGTCGCTGGCGTTGGCGCTCAGTCACAAGACCGAACGTATCGAGGAACTCGGCGTGCGCTTCGCAGTCGGTCTTTCTACCCGTCATAACCTCAGGAAGCCGTCGCGCATCAAAGGCTGCAGCAATGGCAGCAGCGTCCAGTTCCCCGCTGCCCGACCGATCCAAAGCGTCAAATGCCATGCGTACAACAAGCTGCCGACGAGGATTCATAGGCTCGCGGACGCCAGCAAGGAACTCGGTGACGCTCATGGTGCCGTCGTGGTTGCTGTCGAAGTGGTAGAACAAGCTCTGGGCGTCTCTCCCGGTGACATGCACCGCACTGCTTTTGAGAGCACGAACGAACTCGTGAAAGCCGACGTTGCCATCCTTGAGATCGTCCACGTCGTCGTCGGACCGGCCAGCAGAACGACGCAGATGCTGCTGAAGCGTGATAAACCCTCCCAGGCCGCGCTCCTTCAGTCCGCAACGAAGAGTGTGAATTATCCTTCGCAGCTCCTTGGACTGCTTGCTGGCAGCACCAGGGGAAGGAGGCATCGCCACGTTCATGGCGCTTAACGCAGCCGTACCCGACAGAGGCATGCGATCCACCAGATCCGGCTGAAGAACAGCAAAAGCTTGCTGGCTCGCCATGCCCGTGCCGGAGCTGCGTCGCCCACGCCACGTGACCTCGCCACTAGTTGGCGTGGGCTGACGCACTGCAGTGCTTCCTCGCGGACTTTCGGTCGGCATTGGTGGTGGTTTACTCTTGTTAGCCGGTTTGGTTGGGCTTGCAGCGCACGGAAGTTGCCACGTATTGCGTACGATGAGCTCGAAGAGGTCGTCGTCGGAGACGAGGAAGCTTACGTTGTGGTAATACGCTTCCCACTGCCGAGGCAAGATCTTCCCTCGAGCTCCAGTGCCTTCACCTCCACCCTCGTCCATGTCAAAGTTCTCTACGAATTCGCGGAAGCATTGCTCCTCACTCTTGCGCTGTGCGATGACATCCGGATGACGGCTTGCATCGTAGCGCTGAACGACGTCGCAGGCGTCGAGGAAGGCTGTTCCTGTTTCTCGGGCCAACGTCTGGTAGGCGGTATGAACAAGACGCAACCGACGAGAACTCATCGTGCCACGCACAAGATCCAGAGCCGCATCAATTGGAATCGACCCACTCCGATCGTTATCCAAGTGTCGGAACAGCCCGCGGAGGTCCGCGTCGCTGAGAGGATCGTAGGTTGCAGTCGCTGCGCTTGTGGCTTCGTAGGACTTCTGCAGTGCACGGCGAAACTCCCCTAGTGTCAACATTGCGTCGCCATCTTCATCTCCTAGGCGGAGACAGTGTCCAAGATCGACTAGAGCCTGGATGCCACGTGCACGCAAACCAAGTTGCAGTTTTCGAAGCACCGAAGCTGCTCCGGGGTCGAGCGTCTCGGCGGATGGTCCAGTTCCGGATCGGACGCTTGATACTGGCGAGACGGGGGACGTCACTTCACTGAGGCAGGCAGCAAACTGTGAGCCTTTGAGGAAGTCGTTGGTAGTGTGCATGGCTGTTCCGCGAGGAGAGGCATCAGGGTCCATCGGCGAGAAGCTGAAGCTGTTTGAGCGGTTCGGAGCCCTCGGTGGTGCGGCGGTGGAGATCGAGAGCTTGACTTTGGGTTTGGTACTGGTGCCCTGGTTGTGCTGAAGAGCCTGGAGTAGGGATACTGGAGCGACTGCCGCTGATGTCGGGGGTGGGATCGAGTCCATGCGGGCGTTGAGGTCGGCAATGCCTGCAGCTTCCTGCAGCGAGCACCGCTTATCCGCATGCCACACGCGCTTCATCAGCAGCTCGAAGTATTCATCGCTGGGTGCTTGAGCCGCCACGCACTGGAAGTAGGTGAGCCATTGAGCCCAGCTGACAAAGGCGGTGCCTGTCCGACGCGCTACAGTCATGAAAGCAGTCTGGAACTCTCGTGCTGCTTGCTCGGTTGACTGCTCCCCGAACATGACAGCAGGGTGTCGTGCTGCATCGTGCGCTGCAAGGACGTCTTGAAGCGCTAGATACCCGACGCCCTTGCGGTCCAATGTATCGAACGCAGATTGTACCAACTCCAGTTTTCGGCCCGTCAACGCCCCCTACAACATCAACTTGGCTTGTTAGACCGGTGCGGCTACAAAAGCTACAACGACAGATACTTGAGACGTACGAAGATGAGATTTTTTATCACGTCGGCTGTAATCTTGCCGTCTTCTTGGGTGCTGGATTGAGTGAGTCGCTGAACTAATGCTCGCGCGTCCTGGCTCGATACCAATGAGTTGCCAAGTTAGTCGAGAAAACTCAAACGCAAACTCAAACCCAGGAAAAGTCTCGAGTCATACCACGTCCGAAACCGGCACACGGTAGTCGTTTAGCAAGCGTTTGAGTGCGCTGTTGTTCAGTCCGCCACTCTCGCACTGTGCCTTCTCCAGCGCCAGACCCACATTCACCCACGCTCTGTTGCCACATAATTCCAGCAGCCAAAGTGATCAGAAAAAATGGTCTTGTCGTGTAGCAAAAGCGACTCACACAAGGCCTTGAGCTCGCAACGACGTGCGGACGCTGTCGAGTAGCACCTGCACGTCTACCTGCTCGGCGCTCTGCTGCTGCCGCTCCTTCCACTGCGTCAGCGTCGACGTGAAAAGCGCCATGCGAGACGGATCACTCGCTGGACTTGGCTCTGGAAGGCGAAATGGCCGCGCAACAGCCCCAGCATGAGCGGTTTTCCGCTCAAAACGGTCTCCATTTAGACCGCAACGTTAGGCTGGAGCCGCCTTTCATCCCTATTGTGGATTGTGTCTAAAAAATGAAAGCCAGTTGTCGCTGGGCAAAATCTTGTCCAGCAGGACCGAGCTATATATATTAATGACGCCCCGTCTTGGGCGGTGGTTGTTCTCTCTCTCTTTCTCTCTCTTGCTCTCCGTCTCACTCTCGGGTTCACAGGTCTTATTCCTCCTCAATTGCCTCTGTCCGCGTGCTTGAGCAGCGTGTGCACCACGGGAGCGCTGGTGCAGTCGTTGCAGTTGCTCTCGACCACAGCGCCGCCCACGAAGCGAGGTGCTGAGGCATGTGCCGCATCCAGAGCCACGGCGCCATGGCCTAGCCAGCTGTTGAGCAGCAGCAGCGCGAGTGTGAAGATTCCTTGCATGGCGAGTAGTGGAAGAAGGTAGATTAAAGGGTCTTCTGGTGCTTTGAGAGTCAATTGCCAACTGATCCCATGCGACGGTACCGTATTGAATTGTGCGCTGGCCAATGCTTATTGGCTGAAAACTGGATTCGGAGGGATTCGAGATTGCGACTTGATGCATTATGTTTTAAAGACCACCATATTATGCAGTATGCAGGGTTGAGCGCTTGCGTTGGTACGTCGCCCACAAAATAAAAAAATCGCCAGGTCAATTGAAACCAAGATCAATGAAATAGAGGAAGGCTATATTCATAACAAGCACGACGTTCGCAGATTCGCGTGCCGCTAACCAGTACCCGCCACCCAGTACACCAGCTGTTGAAGCTATTCGTGAGGCCATCATCAGAGCAGATCAAGAGCTCGTACGTCTCGATTTTTTTAACAATCGCCTGTGGATGTATTCCTAACTTCAATATGCTTGCCCGGAGCAAAATCATCATGTTTGTTATCCCATATGCAATACATGTACTATGTTTTGTTTTTTAATCATACAAATCCATTCTACTACTGAATGTACGTCAGGAACTTCTTGGAGAAGCCGTACAAGCCCGCACTGCCGTATGTGTTGCACTTCCAACTGGCAGCACCTGGCGCGCAGTCATTATCACGCTCAAGCGACCAGTAGTGCACACCCGCGAGACCGTTCGCCTTCGCAAAGTTGCTCACCGTCGCGACATCGTTTAGAGTGAATATAAACTCATGTTGCGGGGCCACTGGAAAGCAGTTGCCGCCAATCATGGGAGTGACCTCGATCTTGCTGTACGGGATGGAGTAATAGTCGTGAAGGTTCTTTGCAACTTGGTTCGCCGACGCACCCATGTCGCAAGTGCTTCCCGAAACAACGCACTGGCTCAAGTCGGTGTAGCACATGGTCATGGGGTTGATGAGGTAGTTGGTGAGACCGTTGGCTTTTATGGAGTTGAGAACCTGGCCACCCAACCAGAGAAACGGATCCCCGCCAGTAGATTTAGCGAACGAAGAGATTGTGAAGCTGTATCGGAGGTTGGGATACGTCGCCTGAGCGTTCTTCGTGCGCAAGACCAGACTGTCAACTTGAGCCCGCGTTTGGGAGTTTTCAATATCGAAATCAATGCCGATGAGGTAGGCCGACTGATACGTCTTGATGAACTGGAGGAAGCTGGCGTCGCTTGAACAAGTAAACACCCCGTTCGCTCCCCCAGTCGAGATAATGTACTTCTTCTTGGCAGCCACAAGCGTGTTGATGATCGAGACGACATTGCTTATCGTGTTTCCGGTACCCCAATTCTCCGAGCCGCACTCTCCGTTCGCGAAAGCAAGGGTAACAACATTGAGTCCCAAGCTGGTCATTGTCGAAGCTAGTGGAAGTCCCGCACCGACAAGGGTGTACGGACCGAACGCAAACTACGATGAGCCTGGTGCTGTCGTTGGCGCGGTCGTGGGTGCGGTCGTGGGTGCAGTCGTTGACGAGCTACACCAAGCGTAGCCTATTCCCCAAGCATCACACTCTACTTTCGCCGCAGCCGTGAAGCATTGGGTGCCGCCTGCGTACGTCTGAAGGCAACCATTGCAAGAGGAACATGAAGCTGAAGGTGCTGTCGTCGAAACAGTTGGTGTCACAGCGGGTGTCGTCGTCGTCCAGAGCTGCCAGCATATGGGCCGGGAAGCGAAGGTGGGCGGTCACGCGAAAACAATATAAGGCACTGTATACAGCGTC